>JAQFJA010000001.1:4032239-4045657 GCA_029874485.1 Naso brachycentron
GTCACTATAGACATTATGAAGAAAAAGGGTTCTTGCTCAAACTTTGACACTTTTTAGGTTTTTCATCTTACAAATGACAACACAGGTGTTTTACACATTTGTTGTTTTTCACACAAATTTGACAGAAAACTACGGTGGCCCTGGAGTGCTAATCACAATCACAAAATGAAAACACAACTGCAAAAAGTAAAACACAATGAAAAGGAAAAACCACAACTGCAAAACGAAAAAACGTAACCGCAAAATGAAAAACACAATAAGTAGATGAAACACAACAACAAAAATGTTGAATTCATGACCACACAATTGTACAATTTAGCTTTTAATAATTGATAAAAAACAAATTTTTCTTTTTTGCTGTTGTGTTTTCCTTTTTGCGGTTGTGTTTTTTTCTTTTGCAGTTGTGTTTTCCTATTTGCGATTGTGTTTTGTGATTTTTTGTTGTGTTTAACTTCTTGGAGTTGTGTTTAGATTTTGCAATTGCGATTGGCACTTCAGGGCCACCATAAAAAACAGAGGCTGAAAACTTTTTAATGAACCATTTTTCTCAAAAAGACAGTTAACCTTTCATTTCAGGCTGAGGGCTTTTGCATTTCGTACTCTCTCCATGTTCCCTGTCTGCATATAAACCCTCACTTTCTAAAAAATAAAATTAAAAAAAAACAACATACACACACATGTATGGGTCCCTGACAGTGTTCAAACACTTCAATAAAACGTAGTCATAGTAACAAACCACTGCCATTTGTCACTTGCACTTTCTTGTACATGCAGTCAGTCAGTATCACCTCTAAACCTCTTTACATGCCCAAAATGACAACATGTCATGTCATGCAAGAAATTCTCCATTGTTATTGTTAAAGACCACATCTCACAGAACAATGACACTGTACTACATAGTATTAACTGCTATAATATTATCTGCTGCTCCTATTTTAATTAGGAAATGAATTTAGTTTGTTAATGTTAACTTCTTACCCAGGGTGTCACATGGTTCGTTCTTCCAGGAACAGATGTCCAGGCCGGTGAGGAGAACAGCATGGTCGTGCCGTTTGCCACCTTTCCCCACCAGACCCGACTGCCACTGACAGAAGCTGTTCAGGGACTGATCAGCATGATGATTGATGGTCAAGCCCAGCTGGAAATGACAGTAGAGAAATAGGAATACAGAGCAAGAGTGACTGGGTCAATAATCAGTCACGTGTCCAGTGCAAGACTAGAAATTTTTGCAGAATTGTCTGAGTCTACTCACTGGGTCCTGTTCAAGCAGCAACAAGCTGACCACCACAATGCTGATATCTGTTCCAATGGTGCCATCTTTGAAAAGACTGGAAACCTGGAAAAGAGACAAACAAACTTATGTTGAGCCTTAAGCTGTACTTTAATCTGGGTTAGCTTTCAGGTAAAACAGCAAAAAAAGTGAAACGTCCAAGATCATGAACATTTCCTGCACTCAAACACAAGGATGGTAAAGTATTTGTGTCCATGTTAACCGTTACAGATAATAACCGTTATATTTAAAAGGTACATTACTGCTATTGTGTTAAAAATACTCAACCAATATTATCAAGTAAAGAATACATCATATTTTAAATAATTGCAGTTTCTTTCCCTTCCCACTTTTTCAAAGCAGTTAGCAATGATAGTTAACTGCTGGTTGCCACCCGACATACATTGGAAACATTTTCATCAGTGTAATTTTTATTTTTTTGTATTCTCTGTAAAGTTTGGGTTACAGACTCTGTCTTCACTGCACAACATCTTTACCTGTATCGTGAGTGTAATTCATTTGACAAAGAGACAAAAACACACATTAATATGTGAAACCCTGACTGATAACATTTTCTTTATCAAATGTTAGATAGTGGGATAATGTAGTTACTGTGAATATTTAAGGCCACAATAATTTTGTTTTGAAATCCTGATATCATGACTGCTTCAGAGTGAAGACTCAGATCTTTAGAACATTACAAAGATTTTAATGGCACAAAGACGGAACCTCATATCCTGCAATGTGAGGCTCATGTGACTGCTGAAGGCCTCTCGTAGGCCACTTTCAGGAAGCCCTGCTACCTAATCTACTCAAGCTGCTATTATCTGCTAACATTAGTTACTATAACCAACTGGTCATACAGGACCGAACAAAGGAAAAGCAGCAAAACTCCTGGATGAATGAAGTTGAGAGGACAGGCTGTGTTGTAAAGCTTGTGAATTAATTTGAAAGGCAAAAAACAAGTTATCTCTTCATTCAGAAATTAAAGTGATGCCTCAAGGTTCCTTGAATATAAATTCCTTTTTCTTTTCTGTGTTGTGATTCTTGCTGATGAAGACTTGCCAGCAGATTGGCGAAGGCCCCGCAAGCTGTTGCGGCACCTGGTCCCGGGCCAGACGCCAGCGAGGGTTGGAGCATTTTCAGGGGGAGAAGAAGTCCCCCAAACACTCATATGGCCATGTGGTTCCACATGTTTTGTATATATTTCTGTGATTTAATTTAGGTGTTCTTTTAAATAAAAATGTGTGTATTTACAATGTTTGTGTGTTCTCCTGATGAATGTGTCAAGGGAAATAAAAAATTCTAACACTTAAAATACATTTTGTGAGCATAGCCTATTTGTAAAGTTACAAGTTAAAAGTATAGAATGAGAATTCACTCCAGAGTCACTGCTGTAGATATATAATTTACCACAGTTCTAAGGTTACAGCTGTTGTGTATATAGTGAGGCCATGTTGTATAATGATCTTCCCGTACACTTGTTGACTTGTTGCTTATTCACAGAATTTTCTTGTGTATGCTCTCTGGTGTTTCGGAAAATACTGCAATGCGCGACACACTAACCATTAACGCCTCAGCGTGTGCGACCGCGTCACTTCTGGTGCGTGAAGGGAACACGGCAGCAAACATAAACAAGGCTTTAGAGGTCGGTCAGCTAACCTTTTCAGTCACATGACCCTCACAGCTGGCAGTTGTCTGCTTAGAGTCTAGCATGTTAGATGATAATGAACAACAGCTGAGAGAAACAGTGCGACCCAACAGATCTTTCTTGTGTCCTTGAGCCGTCACTATCTGATATGATGTGCCACCTCCTCCTCTGTCCCACCCTCACCATATTCATAACGGTGAGGACGTAGGTGGTGACATTGTCCCTGCCGTGTTTCTCCAGCATCTTCCTGTCTGCCACCACCAGGGTCTCCACATTCAGGCCCCCCACCCTGTTGGAGTAAATGGGCGATCTCTTTGCCCTTCCTGGCCCTTCTGCTTCAGGTGTCGCAAACTCGTCAGGCATGATGAAACGATCCTCAGCAGGAGGCTTAGGAGTGTCTAGGAGGGCAAAAAAAGGAAGGACGGAAGGGAGGAGAGATGGAGAGACAAAGACAGAGGGAGAGGGAGAGAGACACTTCGCTGTGAGGGTCACATGAATGAACTTTTCTTTTCCAGGCTCGTGCCTGGTGGTGAGTCCAGGCTCTGGTGTTGAAAGGACAGGAAATTCACTCCCTGCGCTGCTTCCTCCCTCTCACCAGTGTGGGATAAAACTTTAAACCAGCCCGCGGGCTGTGTAGCCTCAGGCTTTTGTGGCCTGTTTAGAATGAACGCAATGCAATCAGATATATTTAATACAAATACTGATCATACTAATTAATATGTGCATGTTTACAGACTGCAATGGTTCTGGGTTATCTGCTCTATAAAGTATTAAAACTTATTAAGTTATTAAACTTAATAATTTTTTGTTATGAACTGATGATAAAAGTGCAATAATCCTTTTTTATGTAATAAGTTAAAATCTCTGGGCTGGCACAATAAAACTTGAACTGCTTGCTTTTGGTGTATGGATGCTCAAATTCATGTTTAACTAAAGAGGAAAAATGTAAGTTGGACTTTCACTAAAATCTATCACAAATTTTTAGAAAATTTTTAGAAAATTTCCAAAAGAAAATGCACATTCATATGTGTATCCATCCACTACTGTTATGGGAATATTAGGAGTTAGGTCATCAAGATAATCAGTAGGTGGCGCAAAATTTCCAGTCAGGAATCTTGCAGAAGAAAAGGTGCATCGTGCTGATGAAACTCAAGAGCAAAAATCAGCAAACAGAAGGGAAGGAAAACCAAAGGAAAATGTCTTACTAAAGAGCACAATGGTCATTGGAAATACTGCAAAAGAACTAATATTACAACCGCACTGCTGTTTCCTCATCAGTCTTTGTGTTTTACTGTATTTCTGTCTGACGCTGCCGTCATAGCTTCTCCAGTGAAGTGTTATGAAGAAGCAGGAGTGATGTTTCAGTCACATGATTTCTACACGTCATCCTTTACTCTCTACGCACCAACTTCTCCACATGCCTCAAGCGTCAAAATGTTTATGCAATATTTCAAGAATCTTCAAATTTTCCCTGAAAGTTTCCTTCCACTCCCACAAATTGAAAATGTGCATAACAATAGGCTGAAAGAGACCCATATAGTGTCTAGTATAGTAAAAAATGAAAATGAGTTGCTGCTTTTACATGCCAGCCAATTGTACAATCTACAATTTTGTCTTCACTTGATTATGGTGATAATGTATATATGCATGCTTCTCCTTCCACCTTGAAACCTCTTGACTCAGTGTATCACAGTGCGTTGAGTTTCGTAACAGGTGCATTTTTCACTCACCATCACATCTTATATGAAAAACTAGGTTGGCCCTCCTTAATAAATAGAAGGGAGCTGTACAGTATGTTGTTTATTTATGTTGTTTACTTGTAAGGCTTTACTACAAAAACTGCCTTATTACCTCTGCTCTCAATACAACACTTACAGTGCCGAGTGGAATCAAATATTATACTGCACACAAAGGGAATGAGTTACAGAAACATATGAAATTACATTCTCTAATCCCACTTGAACATTTTAAAAGGTTGTACTTATGAAATTATGATCAAACTTGTAAATGTATTTCATAATTTATATTGTGTCTGTGGCTTAACATGTATTGGGGTTTTTTTGTTGTTGTGTTGTACACGGGTCTCTCTTGAAAAAGAGATCTTGTGACTGCCTGTTTAAATAAAGGATTAAATAAAAATTAAAAATAAAGAAATATCATAAATTCAAATTATCAAGGAACCATGCTGTTGACAGCTGAGTAAAAAAATCTCTCAGTCCTTGGATGGAATCTGAATGACGGTTTTAGGAATCGTTCGATGGGATGTGGGGTTTGTTGTAATTGCACCCTTTTAAGTAAACAGAGTCCCACATAATTATCCAAATTAAGCACACTGTAGCTGCATGTTGACCACGTGTGTGTCTGTAAATCACATGACATGAGAGACCACGCAAAAATGTTTATTTGTGGTGCGCACTTTAGTGAAACTTCCACAAAATAAATGGCTACAAATGCTGTTGTGCCTGATCAAGTTTTTAACACCACAGTTGTGTGTCACATAAAGAGGAAGTAAAAAACTGATAACTCTATTCACTGCACAGTCACTCCTCTTCCTCAGCACACGGTTATCAGAAGATCAAGTACACGGAATAGAAGGTTCCCTTACATACATTGCTTGCGGCGACCGCAGAAGTGTTGGGTCTGCAGCTTTCCGTGCTGGTAGTGATGTTGATGGTGCCGGTGATGATGATGATGGTGATGGTGATGAGGGTACAGGTTTTCAGGTCTGAAGGAACTAGTGCTGGATGGGTTGCCAGATCTTCTGTGGACGATGTGTTCCGCTGAGCGTTTGTAGACTACATGTGGGTGATGACCAGCAGGGGCGCTGTAGTTGTGTCGTTCAGCCAGATGTTGGGGCAGGGGGGCAATTAAATACTCCTCCTGAGACACCCGGATCAAACCTGACTGAGAGACACACACACAAACAAGGCACGGATGTTTACTAAAGCCACAGATTACTCACAAACCCCTTCAGATATTATTTCCAGATGAGTTTTAGACTGTTGTTGTTGTTACTGTCTGTATCAATTATTTGGTCATAGAAAACTGATCATAGCTCGTTTTTTAATTGTGTTCAGAAGAGGCAGATGTGTCCCACAGATTTGGAGGCTCTATTGAATCTGTGTCTTTTTCTGAATTTGTAAATTTTAGAACCAGTGATACATCCTTGTATATTTAATCACTACATGTGCATTCATACATGGCACCAGGTGTGTTAGTAACTGTAGATCATATGATTCTTGAGAAAGGAAAGGTGTCTCTGGCTGATGTGATAACATGCATATCCTGAACCTTTCATACTTTACTAAAAACACTTGGTACACGACGGTATCTGATATTTCAGATTTTTACAGTCTCCGCTACGTGGCCTTGACAGAGCTACAGTGTAGCTGCAGCAGCTGTTGAGTGAAGCCGACTATCCTTCTTCATTTAACCAGAAGGCTAACACACGTTTCACCTCCAAACCACCCAGATCAGCCCCACCTACTCACCATCAAGGCCCCATTCAGGCCAAATCAGGCATTGTGGCGAAAACAGAAGTTCTCCCATTCATTTTAATGTGGGTTGTATGTTTATTCGCGTGGGATCCAAAAAAACATGCAGCAGCACTGCGGCAAAAAGTTGAAGCAGAGTTAACTTCTGGAAACAACCTGACGTCAAGCTGTGTTGGCGACTCTCCTAAACCACCACACAAACCACCACACAAGCCAGAGCTGATCGCCACAATGCCTGACTTGGTCTCAGACAGCCCTATCTCTGTCATAACTTCGGGCAGATGTGCACAGTTCGAGCATACAGCTGTGTAACAGAGATGTTCTAATTTAGGTGGAGACTTTATAGCATGAAATTACAATTTTTCTGTAGAGCTGATAAACTCATGTTAGTTACAACACTGTGTCCCTGGCTTTGTTTCTAATGTAACATCTGTCTAGTGTAAAGTGCACTCTCTCAAAAGAAAAAAAAGTTTATTGTGTAAATGTTCTTTCAACATTGGATTCATTTAAGAAGAGTCCAACAGGACACATTTTTGAAACAGATTAATACAACTGAATAAGAAATCAAAACAGAAGAAGATTCGCTTGTTAAGTGTTTTTGTGGTAAATCTTTTGCTCAGGTTTGTTGAGGACCTAAAACAAATTGAGACCATGTTTAGACGAGAGCAGCCCTACTAAAAATGGAAAAGTCCGTCCTTTGTGTCTTTAAAAAAACCTGTTTAACTGAACAACCGAAAGCGCTGTAGTAAGCATGTGAGTAGTTGGCAGTGTAAGTTTGTAATGTCATACCATCAGAGCTGCCCAAGTTGTTGACTTCCTGTTGCTGCTAAGCCCTAAGCAGCCACAAATTAAAGAAATTCAGCTGTAGACTGACATCTGCGTCATTGTCATGTAAAATAAAGGCGGCACCACAACAGAAGTGTTTCGTTTGATGTGAAAACTTGCGCTGTCTAAGCGGGGTCTATAAAACTCTTCATATATTGACTCTTTAAGTCTTTCACATAGCTAATGTCTGCTAATGTTTCATATAGTGGAGAGATGTATATATGGCTCCATTTACTATACTACATATTTCGTAGTCATGTAGACTCCTCTGTTGCAGAAACAGGCACAGTTTGAAGGAGTTTTACTTTCATATGGACGTTTTGTCCACAGAGGAAGTAAAAAGCTAATTAGCATGCACAACTTACACCATATTGTCACAGCAGTTGAATAGCTGAGTGTTTTAGGTCTCTGTGTTAGTCGAGTGGCCTTAGCTGCCCTCTGAACTGAGCGACTAAGCTGCTGAACCTTGAAAATTCCATCTGACCACAGAATTCTACCTAATTCACCGCACAACCCACCAAATAGCTGTGCAATCAAACAGACATACACACACACACACCAGAACACACACTTACCAAATTTATCAAAAACATATACGCACAAGTACACCCACTGACCCGATGACATCTGACCTTTTTGTGGCTATGTGTGTGTAAGCCATCTACTTCAACCGTAACCTATTGACATGTGTGTGTCAGTATGTGTGTGTGTGTTAGTGTGTGTGTGTCTCTGAGTCAGTGACAACAGGACCCTGCTCCTGCTAGGCTGACCCCGTTCCCCTCAGACTAGCAGGTGGCAAAATAAACAGAGGCAGGACAAAAGGGAAGCCATGGCGGGGCTCTTGTTGTCAAAACAGTGGCTGGATACATGGCAGGCTGCCATCGTCAGGCCCATCCACTCCTCTAACCATCCATCCCTTTTCTTCATCCCTCTAACCATCCATCCTTCCATCCATTCGTCTCTCCATCCCTCTTACCATCCATCCATCTCTGGAACCATCCAGCTGCAAACGCATCTTTTATCCTTCCATTACTCATCCTCCTCCATGGTGCGATGGGAAGTTATACAGGAAGTTAACTGTCAGACATTATTTTGACTACACAGAGAGTCCACATGGTCCAGTGGTCGGGGGTTTTGTTTAGCAGTGTCAATGGTTTGAACCCAAGCACATCAATAACAGCCAACACTAGTGCTGGACAGTAAACCGATTCATACCGGATACTGGTATTTATTCTCCATATGAAATGAGTTTTCATATACCCCGACGTTGGTGAACATGGTTGGAATGTGGCAAGCAGCGCTCTGGTGCTGTTTTCACAGGGGACCCTGTTCACTGCTGCACTGCCAAAAGGCATGCTGGGATTAGCTCTTGAGCAGAAATTATGATGGACAGGTCAGATGAAGAAGTTTTAGAAACTGGAGGAGATCATGATGATGTAGAAATTCTATCAAAGAGAGGAGTGGCTTCTGTTGTTTGGAGGTTTTTCAGTTTTAAAAAGTCCGACGTGGACAAAACAACTATTTAGTGTAAATGTTGTCGAGCTAAAGTTGTTGTCGGAGGAGGCAACACTGGCAATTTGCTTCACCACCTAAACTGAAAGCATGTCGTGGAATACCAAGAATGTATGAAATTCCGATCGGCTTCCACAACATCAAGTAACACTAGTGAAACAGTAAAACCAAAGTCAAGTCAGGTGTCGCTTGAAGACACGTTTGCTTGAGGGACTGCCTACGAGAAGAAAAGCAAACAGTGGAACGAGATAACAAACTCAGTAACAATCCATCTACAGACATGATGCCGCTAAGTCCAGAGGAAAAGATGGTTTCAGGACGATGATTCAAACACTGGATCCCAGGTATGTGTGACCGGGTCAGAAATACTTTGGACCGCAACTCTTTCATGCACTCTGATTCCTTCACCACGAAAGACTCATGAGCGCCACCTCCCTGTAAACCTTATCCGTTTGTGGGGCCAAGCAAACCAGTATAAATATATGTGATGACAAAATGTCTTTCTATACAAGATGCTCCTCCTGACAGTGGAATAATCCGCCATTATAAACCAAACTCCTTGAGGAATTCATCACTCAGTCTTTAAAAACGGTAAAATGCCCAGTCATGCAATAAATAAATAAATAAAAATACTGTAACACACTGTGAGACCTGTATAATTTTGAAAAATACCTTGATAAAAGTTTTTGGTCGTATCGCCCAGCACTAGCCAACACAACCTTGAGGCAGCTACTTCACAGCTAGCTGCATCGCTGGTAAAGGCTCAACCTGCAGGTTCAGTGTGGAAGATTTCCCCCTGGGTCATGAATGAATAAAACATTACAACCCAAAGAGTTAATTTAAGAGAAAGAGGGGAGGTCCTTGGCAAAAATGACTGCCACTTCCCAAAATAGATTGGAATTCAAAACAGAGCTTGAGTAGGTCAGAGGAGGTGTCTCCCATCAGCACACACTGCTGTCGCCTCTCATTTGCCCGTCGTTTCATCTGTCGCTCTGTCTGGCTTTTACAACAGACCTGACATGTAAAAACATACACCTCATTAAATATTCTTCTTTGGAAGACAAAACACTTTGGACTGTTTTTAATTGACAGCTCCTTCCATCAAGCAAAATCAATGTAATCATCCTGCAACACTGGGAGATCATGCCATAATTTTTTCTTCACTCAGCACCTTTGGAACATTAAACTGACCTCATTAACAACATGAAAATACTTTTTGCTTTACTGTGAGATTATATTGTTTAAGACTATTTCTGCAGTCCATATCTAATGCCATCATTTGTAGGTGGAGTCATTTATGACATCCAACCTGCCGGTTAACAACTGCATTCCAGCAATAACACAATGACAATTTACATGCAACTACTTCTTACTTGTAAATCCCCTCCATTACATCGCACAGTTTTGATGCGTCACCACATCTGCCAACTCTCCACTTTCTTTTCCAGCTGTTAGCAGATGGAAGTGTCCATGGTGATAATGACAGGAAATTTGTTCCATCTGCAGCAATAATGAAGCTCTGTGTGTGTGAGTGTGTAATGTTCTTTTTGACTAATCATTCTTTAAAGGATACTAAAAATGGAACAGCTAATAAAACATAACGGTTACCTGCTTTTCGGACCCAACACAGTAAAAACACACCTCCTGCAGCTGTGAGAAGGACTGTATCAATGGATCAAGTGTGACATAAAGGATGATTTAGAGGACACTTGCTCTTAGCCTGGTTGCTCCGTACTGTGCCAAAGCACGGCTGTCCCCCCTCCCCTCTCCTCCGCTGGTCTGCACTCACATTGCTCCAGTCTAACCACGGCTGAGCACGCTTGAGCTACCTGATTGACCCATATTTTCAAATACTGAATCATCATTTTTTAAAAAATCTTGTGATAAAAATTCTAAATTGTTCTCTGGTATTAACAAAAACACAGTCACAGATTTTTCCACTGCTCTTTGTCAGGACTTTGTATGTTGTTGCCTGCCTAGATGTAAGGTGAATCATCCAAACAGTCCTGTGCCAAAGTCCACCTCTTCCAACCGTGCCAGGGCCGACAAAGTGTGACTGTGTTTGGGCACAGTAAGGAGTGCTTACACTAGTCAAACAAACTGGACTTTGGGGGTCAAATGTGCGTAGGCACAGAACAGATTGCCCAGCACAGACGCGTCCAAAGTCCAGCCCATGGGCCAATCATGGCAAAAGGTTGGATTTTACAAGGCCCACAGCTTCTGTCTTAATATGTATTATTGATGGCCCACCAGCCCAGTCAAACAGAATAATTTCTAAATGTAATTTCTCTTTTCACCTCATAGTGGCAGAACCACTGTGTAACTTCACCAAGCTGTGTGACCAATGCTGTGGCCCCTACCAGCCAATTTCTGCCATTGCGACTGAGGATAAAAAGAGGAAAGTTGATGTGGAGGGTCGCCGCTTCCAGGAGAGATGGAAATTACAGTATTATTTCACTACAACGGAATCAATTGTGTTTGCCTAATTTGCCAAGAGACTGTTTCCTTATATACGGAATTTAACATAAAGAGACATCACCAGACCAAACGTGCTAATGCATGCAACAAGCTATAAGGTCACGACCATGCTGAAAAAGTGAAATAACTTGAAGTTGTCTTTGCCAGCCAACAGCAGTTCTTCAAGCGGGCCTGTGAGTCAAATGAAAATACCACCAAAGCTACAAAGTGGCCACACTAGTTGCTAAACATGGCAAAATTTTTACCTTTTATAATTCCAAAAATGTCAGGAGGGCATTTTCACAAAATCATATCTGGCCCTCTTTGTAAAAAGTTTTGACACCCCTGGCCTAGTGTAAGTGTACCCTTAGAAGAGACTACACCACAGGGCTACAAACACTGCACAAGTAGTGTATTACAAGTAGTGCATTACAAGTAGTCTTACAAGTAGTTGAAAGAGAGTAAAAGGATAAAAAAGTACAGTAAAAGATGTCAGATGACTGAATCCACTGATGATCTCTGTCAAATTCCCTGCTGAAATATGACACCAGTTTCTCAGAATTCCAGGGCCCGCCCACAGGCCCAAAAAGACACTTAAAAAAAATTATTGCCATAAATACACCACTTGTCATAGCTAGAAACTTTAAAATCTGTTTAAATTGTCAGATTTTTAAGTTTCCAATGGTCACTGAACGTCTCACGTGTGATGTGGAACACGTACCGAAATCTAAGAATAATTCTAACTTTAAACTGTGACTTTTCATCAAATTTTCTAATTCCTCATGTCTTCTTTAAAAATCAACCAAAAACAAACCATTTGCTCCATCTACAAACTGTAAAAAACTTTTTTCTGTAAAAAAAATTCTGCCGTGAAGCCATGAATGATTCAAATAGACCCTCCCTTCACGTCTCTGTAATTCATGAGCACAGTGAACCTTGAGTGCTGCCTGGCAGGATGCCTTAGGCCGTATTCAGACCAAATCAGGCAATCCAGGAAACGCCGCAGGGCTGTCCAGCTGGTTTGTCCGGCGGTGGAAGTGTCACATAACTGGCCCCATTCTGTGACGTCAAGTTAGGGTTAGGTAACTTTACTGTTAGCATTTACCTACTAGCCACTACGGTAGTTGAACAACAACAGCTAATGTTACCAACCTGAAATGCCGACTTGAACAACAATACAATGTCAGGCGACTCCATGTCTGTTGGTATCCTTGTAATCCCTGCAGGAGGGATTGTGCAGCTCAGGATAGGTCATAACTGCCGCGATGAGTCTAAAAGATGATGCTAAAAGCTGCTGCTCCATGGTAAACAAGTCCTTTATGTTTCCTCTACGTCAATCTCGGAACCCATTGGCAGCATTCACCGTCTGACTTCCGGTAGACAGCAATACAGCCTCTGGGGGCAAACTCCATTATTCCTGGGCTTCCATTGGAGGAGGCCAATTTCTGTTTCCAGCTTCCTTCTCCGCATGCCGCTCGCTGTTCATCGTCCAATGCGAGAATAGAGTTGGAGTTGACAGACCACATCTACCAGTGGATCTTTTCACTAGTAGCCAGTTTACACACCATTAACAGTTAACAGTCCGCCATTAATTATGCAGACTACAAAAGACTAGCACTTGAAACCAGGGCTTTTCCGGTACCAAGATTACGCTACCTTGCCTACAGACTCTACATTCAGTGAATATGAGTCAGTTTATAGAGACTAATCACTGGCAGACGCCCCTTTTATGTGATTAGATAGCGGAACGTGACGTTGTGCTGTGTTCCTCCAAAAGCTGAACCGGTTTCAACTTTTCGGACGTTCCTCGTTAAGATGAATGGAAAGTGCTCCATTTTTAACAGATCGCCAGATTTGGTCTGAATGCGGCCTTATGCAGCCTGAATATTGGCTGCAGAATTACTCCTGCATGTATGTAGAGCCACCAAAATATTTTTATGTGTTCCTCAGACTAGAAGACACCTAAAAATATGTTGTATACATTGATTCCTTATTTTTTCAATTTTTCTAAATTAAAAAATCAGAGAAATTCAATGTTTGATGTTTCTTTTTTTAATGATTTAGAGCATTATAACTTTGTTACACCACACAGGAGACATTGTCAAGTTACCTCTTTCTCTTGCCGTGGTTGTCCTGAATCCACAGATGTGCAGGACTTAATATTGCAGTAAAAAATGAGCCCACAGTGAGTAAAAATGTGACAGAAGCA
>JAQFJA010000001.1:4055990-4066987 GCA_029874485.1 Naso brachycentron
CATTTAGGACAAGAGGAGGACACGTCTCGTTGTACATTAACATTAAAGTAAAGTTGAAGTTTTTGGTCGGGTTTGAGTTTGAGTTACCAGCGTTGCGAACCGTTGAGAGCTGCTATTTCCAGACTGCAGCCACAGACTTGTTAGCTTAGCTGGCTGAGCTTGTTAGCGCACTCAATAGCTATAAATAAACTCAAGTTAACCAGCTAATATAAATTAATAACAAAGAAACATGGCCTCAGTGTTTATTGAAGGGTTACAGAAGCAGAGGTAGCCTTAGCTGTGCTTGTTAAACTGTGAGGGGTTCAACGGGGAATGAGGACGTCTGAACAGTTTTGCCAAACGTGAGCATAGCATTACACTGTTTAGTGTTTGATTTTGTAAAGGTAAAGAATGTTCATCTCCCTGGAACTTTTAGAAGTGCCCCAGAGACAACGTTTTACCACAACAAGTTCAAAATCCAAAGAACCAGCCAGAAAATGACAACAATCTGAAAACATTTAATGATTTTCAATGGATCACAGGCATGTAGGTTTCAGACCCCAGTCAGAGCTGGCAGATGCTTATGCTCTGATTGGCCTGTTTGCTTTCGAGGGTGGAGCTTAGCAAAGGTCAACTCTTACAGCCTAGATGGGGGCAGCGTATATGCCTATAAGGAGGAAGAAGAAGAAGAACACGTTGAAGATGGCGACAAGTGCAGCTCCAGTGAGAGCCACTCATTGTGAATGCAGTCGTGTACCAACTGTTCAAAGTGACTAAGCAGGAATCAATGATGAAATCATAAAAAACCAGCACGCAGTCAGCACCATCAAACTTCTCAGACCAAAGGAGGAAATGCTTCCAACTCAGCACAGTGACTTAAAGGAAAACATCTATATTTCATTCCAATAATTAAAGGTGAGGAAGTTTCAATTCACGTTAAAGTAACTGCTTGGAAAAACAAAAATTAATGACGCATGTTAATACATCGGACAAAACAGCAATTTTAGTAAAATTGGGTCATATTTTACAGAGAAAATGTCCACTGGTTTTCCCTCTGCTGTCCTACGACTGCTCTCTCCGTGTGCAGCCTTTTATTTTAGTGGAGCTGTCAACATCAACGACCCGCTGCTGCAGCTTCGGTCTGCGGGCAGCCTACATGTTGCTTTTAGGAACCTCTGTGAATCACAGAGTTGAGGAAGAGCAGTCATAGGACATCATCTTCATAAAATATGACCTGGTTTTACTCAAATTGTTGTTTTATGCGACATATGAATCTGAATATCATCGTTAAGTTTTGTTTTTCGAAGCAGTGGGTCTCGGTCAAAGTTACTTAGTGTTACTTTAAATGTTGCATGAACAGTTTATCCAAAGTGTCATCTTGTTATACTAACCTTAAGTACGTGTGAACAATGTTTTTTTATTTGAGAAAGCTGGCATTGCTGTGCAGCCAACTACAACGATTCCAACAGCTAAAGATACAGCTCGCAGTAGTCGGCTGTCGTCCTGACAGTTCAGTCTGTGTTTTACTGAGTTTCAGAGGTGTTGGTGAGCTTCTCGTATTTTCTGGATTTTCATCCTATAAGCTAGGCTAGCCCCATTAACCTCAGCAGTACATGTGTTTCAGGTAGTGTTCACATTAGGAAAACCTCAGGAGAAAAGTCTTAACATTTTTCTACCTGATACACAGCAGCTGGTTTTAAGATATTTTCTTATTCCTACTAATTTCTTATATCTGCCTGGAAAAACAACATTTTCTCTCAAGACTAAAATAAGATTTAAATCTTACTGGATTTCCACAGACGGGCTCAGTCGCTGCCACAGTCCGTGCAACACACTTAAAGTAAAAATGAAGAGCAGAGAAGAGAGCACATTCTGAGGAAATATTGGATTTAAATGTTTATTTGGTCCTTGGAAAAGATTTTATTGTTCTAGGCAGAAAACAGACATCTGTGAGATCCAAGGAATACCTTTGAGGACATAACTAGCTTCTAGTTAACAGGTAAGTGGTAAAACTAATGGAATTAAGCCAAACCCGTCCTGACTCGGGCTCCATAGTTAACACAAGACATCAAGTTGATGATGATCTTCTCACTCTGTGAAAGTTTGGCATGAAGTCAGATTCACACTCTGAGTTATTCTTTCAAACAGTTGGTGTGGTGACTGAGGGCAACCAGTCCTCCACTTGCATGCAATCATACGGTTAGTTTAGCGTTGGTGTGAACAGCTGGGCTTGTGGGCCAACTACAGTTTTCACCATGTCATTTCCAAAGCCAGTGTGGATTAATGTTTTCTTTTTTTTTTTCTTTCTGTGGATGCCCCGCCTGAAATAAGCTAACATAATCAGTTTCCTGCAGGCAGTAATTTTAAAGTCAGTACACACGACAAATACACACAAAAAGTCAATCCATTCTTGATGATTTTCCTCTTTAATCAGTGTGTGTTTGTCATGTGTGCAGGCGTTACAAATCTGCACTTAGACTGAATTATGTCTGAATTATGGCCTGTCTTCACAAGTTGCACTGTCAGCAGTGTAACATTTCTCTTATCTCCTGCTTTTATCCTTCCTTTCTCGTGTTTCCACTCCTCCCTGTGTTCAAAGAGGTGCCTGACAAAGCACTAGAAACCCATGCTTACACTCATGGGCAATGATGTCATGTTACACCTAACCCACAATATTAGCAAGTTCTGAATTGTGACGACAATGATGCATTGAAACAAGCAGGTCATTAGAGGACAGAAGGCTTTTTGGGTATAAAGGCAAGGAGCTTGAGACAGGGGTGGGGGACAAAATCTCTTGGGTGTGAACCTTTTTTTCCAAGATGTCTCTTAAATGTTTCAGAAAATGAAAAGCAATCTGAACAGTCTCTGAAATCATTTAAACTGGTTCTGAAATATTGAATTAACCCAAGGGAGAATAAATTAACTCAAGTGACAAAGTGAGTGTAGAGTTTTTTTCACATGACTTTCAACACTGCAAAACAAACAAGTTACTGGCAGACACTTACGAGTCCCGAGCACGTTGATATGGCTGCTGAGGACGCCGACAGGTTACGGATAAATCCCTGATACAGGCAGTTGTGAAACCCAACATCCTCCATGACTGTGGCAATTCCATCCGAGCCGAGCGCTTGCACCGTGAACCCTGGGCCAACAACAGAGGACGGATGCAGGTCCAGGTGCATGTCCTGCCCAAAGGCCGAGAGCCGGTAGTGCAGAGAAGACGAGAGGGACCTCCTGCTGCGATGGCTCTGCCTGGTCACATCGTGCGTCACATACGCTCCCTCAGAGTCAACCTCCACTGGGGTTACGAACACGAAGTCTGAGGAGAAGAGGGGCGGACAGGAAGTCACATAAAAGGGCTGACATCAAACACTCTTTTCTTTCTGCTCCAGGAGTTTGTTTGTGATGGACTGATGTTCTTTGACAAAGACACTGCTTCACTCCTTCTTTAGTAAGTTACTTCCAACATTCTCCAAATATATTTGACTAAAGAGTGCAAACATTTGCAAAACTCCAGCTTATACATGTAAGTGGAAGAGTGACAATGAACTGCACTAAAAATCTGAAAATAAAGTGCGGTACACACTACAAGATAATCAGGCTGATTTTGGGTCCGATTCTTTCCGTCCAATCAAAGTCAGCAAAGGCCTAAGTATCTGATGGTTCTAAAGATTTTCTTGCCAGGTTTTCTGTGGTGTGAGGTGTGTTCAAAGCAATTTAACCCTCTCCGATCTGCTCAAAAGACGATCGGGGCCGCCCCGATTTCAAATCCTAAATATGAAACACGTTCAATATTTACGATCAGAAATCCATTTGAGTGAGGGGAGCATCAAGGACAGCTGAGCACACACTCTGTGGATTGTTATGTGGAACAGAACGATAGCCAATCAGGAAGCAAGTTGACTGAAGACGGAAGCAAAACAAACAAAGCCGCGGCAACAATAATAAACATATAATGTGTAACAACGTTTAAACCTAAAAGAGTTGAACCTCATAAATGGAGGACCAACTTGTTAACAGGAGTGTTTATACGTGTCCTGTGAAACAGGACACAGGAATTGGACCGAAATTGCTACCACAGTGGAAGTACCAGGTAGCTAATCTGGCTAACAAGGCTAGCTACCAGGTAGTCCACCATGTTTGTTTACTCTAAAGTCACGTTTGATCATGTGAGATTTTGAGAGTTGAGACTCTGGTTGTTGGTGGACGGGATCTGTTAGTGTGTGCTGTGCTGTGCTGGTCATCTCATGGGACACCACACACTGTAAGAACACAACTGTTACATCTGTCATTATTTGTCATCATGTGTGGGGTCTCTCACATTTACAAAATCAGTTAAGATTTTAAAAATCTTTCAGCATGCCAGGCTTATGTGAGTAAGTTGCAGCCTCAGTTAAAAACATAGCATCAGGTAACTGCTTTGCATTCTGCTGTCATTCATGTGAACCTAACGTTGAGTGAGACACTGACTTTAGTATTTTACTTATTTTAACAGACACTGTATCTTTCTGCACAAACATCTGTCTCATGCCATAACTACAGTTATTACAGTTTTAGATAGTTGTGAACAAAATCTGATATCACACTGCTGCATGATACATGTGATCAAGACAGATCAACATGGTGTCACATTTAGACAGAGCAAGAAATGTACCCAGAAGCACAAGAAACATCCTCAACAAGTTACTTCCAAAATGTCAATAAGAAACAAAACTTCTGTCACTAAACTGACAAACTTATCTCCAAGTGAAAGTGTCAGGGCTGAGCTCTTCATCTGGATGACAGATGGCTTTTAACAGAAGCCATAAGGCCAACATCATACGTTCGTGCATGTCAGATGTGGATCAATACTTTAAAATTGATGTTCTGATTTCATGCAGTTGTCATGAGGTTCCAGTCAAATAAAATTGTATTTATTTACTAACCATTTTAATTCAGCAGAGCAATGACAGCTAAGTTTCATCCTGAAGCTTCCAGCAACTGCTGGAAGAATTGTGGAGCTCAAGTGGGCAGTTACACACATATTTTCTGGTCATGTCCAAAAATGAAAAACTACTGGAAAGATGTATTCCAAGCTGCAAGAGAGGTAACGCATGTTGACATCCAACAAGACCCAAGAAGCGCTTTGTTGGAAATGACACCTGATGGGATAGTAGAAAGAAATCAAAAGTATTTACTTGGAATTTTATTTACAGCAGCTGTGAAATGAATTCCCCTGAAGTGGTTAAAGGCCCAGCTACAGTTTGTGGTCACAGAAACTTTGACATATACATGAAATGGAAAATGTAACACACTTACTGAGGTTTCAAAAGCCAAAATTCATTTAAACAATATACTTATATGGGGGGGGGGGTGTTGGCTAATGTATTTATATATCACCACCCCCCATGCTTGTTTGAGAATCAAAATATGAGATTATGATTAACATGATGTACCAGATTTGTGAGATCATGATGAGATCAAGATGATGTCATGTCAAAGATGGTGGATGTAAATTCTGTGTATCCTTGTTCTTTCTTCTAACTCTTATGTGTGCTATACTGCACTATGTTAACACTGAAAAATCTAAAAAAAAAGTCCAAAAAACACAGCAGAGGGAGAGACCCATAAAGCAGAAATTATACAAATTCCATTTTTCATTGTTTTCTTTCTCTTTCAGCGTTGTTACAGGGCCTGACTTTCTGCATGTTTGGCATCTAAACCCTTTAATATGAGGACTGCTGCAGGATGATTTCTTCACAAAAAGTCCATCTTTTCTCACTTTAAGAGTTGTCACTCATCTCAGCGTGCTCCCTCTGATTCCACAGAGGGAATCCCACAGTGTGCACACACTGCTGCAGAGTCAGCACATTACACAGATCTAAACAGGAGCTCCTCACATCTTCTCGTCACAGAAATAACATTTCCACTGTAACATTCCTAATTGTTTCATTCAAGGTCAAACAGCTGAACCCACCGCTGCCATACAGTATGTCGCATTTCAGTCACATTCCCTCCACAAACATGAACTCATGCCAGCTGGAGGAAATATCAGGAGATGTCAAAAGAGAAGCACTCACCGTGATTTAATCTGGGGCCGTCGCTGGAAGAGAAGCTGGCCGACACGGGGTGGGAGGTGTGAGAGTAATAAATGTGCAGCGTCTGCAAAAAGAAAAAAAATCATAAACGAGCAGGTAGCAACAGGTTGCAAGCAGTGGAAGTGGAGCCAAAGTTGATAATTGAGTTTCTGT
This sequence comes from Naso brachycentron, assembly GCA_029874485.1. Classification (NCBI taxonomy): domain Eukaryota; kingdom Metazoa; phylum Chordata; class Actinopteri; order Acanthuriformes; family Acanthuridae; genus Naso; species Naso brachycentron. The sequence continues at coordinate 4,062,200 of JAQFJA010000001.1, forward strand.
GCTGAAACGTGCTGCACGTGAGTTTGAGCTACAGGATGAAAATCACTTGGTCGAACTTTTCACCGCGATCAGTGACCACAGCAGTCGGTTGTTGGCATAAATCATGCTGAAAAGACACACAAGTTTGTTTGTTCATCCCAAACTATGCCGGTGAATGAGTTCCATATTGAGGGATTTACACTTTTAATAAAGTGCCACATGCCTTGATAATATTCCAGGACAGCAGTGTGGACAGGAGCCTGACTGAGGTGCAACCGACCAGCGGGATTGGAAACGTCCATATCAGAAAAAATAGGCAGTCCATGGTGATGGCAGGCAAGCAGACACCTCCTCCGTTACCTCCTCAAAGGGCGCAAAAGTGTTAATAATCTGCGATACCGCATAATGCAATGTGCACGCATTTTGTTCTCGCTTCTCTCGTTCAGGTAGAGTCGGCAGGTTGCAGCAGCCGGTAGTGCGCACAAACGCAGCGCGCACTCATGAGTGTGTGTGGCTGTGTGTGTGTGTGTGTGTGTGTGCGAGGATGTGTGTGAGGAGTAGCAGCAGGTAGCGCTGATCGGAGTCACCGGCAGGAGCGCTGACTGAGCATTCTGCACGGATCTGTGTGCACAGTGAGAGTCGGTCTGCAGGATGGAGCCGCTCGCAGCCAATCAGCGCTCTGCATCATTTACCACGCGCAGATGAGAGATTCTCCTCCTGGCAGCAGCAGCGCTGTCGCCGCCCGGCCCTCAGGAGCCGCTCCCAAGTTTCTGCTCTGAGAGTTTCGTGAGCAGACACATGACCAAGCTACATGTTTTGTTTTTGCTCCGAAAAAAATCTGGTGCATGTCAGTTGTATGTGTGCTGCTTTTTTTCATCTGTGTGCTTTGTTTACTGATGAAGATGAAGATTTCACAATAAAGGAAGCCTGGGAAGAGCCTTTAAGATTAGAGGTATCCAGCCACTCGTGCTGTTCACGGTTGTAACCCTTAAAAAGAGTCACAGCATTTTTACAGAGGTGGGGAAAAAATCGATAAACCTTGATATCGCCATATTTTGCGTAACGAAATTGTATCAATTCATACCAAGCATCAATATTTTATTAAGTAAATTCTTTATCAATGTTGCAAATACAAACTGAACTTTACTGGTAGAATAAAAATATTCAGTTGACTTTTCAGTCCACTAGATGGTGCTGAGTGCTCATTGGCGAGGTAATAAAAAATGCAATAAAATTATTAAAGGGAGATGAATAGACTGAATAATGTAGCCCATTGTATTGGGTGAAAAAGATGATGCTGACAAAGTTTTACTCTGGGAAAATGATCTGAAGTTACAAAAAGTGATAAATCGCAATATATGAGTTCATACTGCCTAGCATAGTGCAATATTGTTATAATATCGTGTTGTGACTTTGGTATGGTGATAATATCATATCGTGGGGCCTCTGCCGACTCCCAGCCCTAATCTCTAATAGCTTTGCTTCTGTTTAAGTAAACGATCTTCCTACTTTCCACCACTATCGCAAACTTTCAGTTGAATAGGCCTATCAGTTGAATTTGTATAGCTTGACAATCTCCATCATTTGTTAGGCAACAAAAACATGCAGATCAGCCAGATGGTGGCGCTATAATGAGGAAATGATTTGACCCAGAAGCTACATGCTTACATTCTGTAGCACAGATGCAGTCCACATGATTTCTTCAGTTCAAACTGTTTTCTGACCTTTTGCAAAGTGATTTGTTTTTTAAAGTCTGGAGTGAATTCAGATAGCAGATTGCTTTTCATACCAGTGGGCTACCACAGTTGGGCAGGTTGACAAACAGTAACTGGTGGTCTGCACATATCTTGACATATTTTTACTAAATGCTTTCACGCAGCCAAAAAGTTCTGACTGACATAAAATGCACATTTTGTGCACTCACGTAGACATGTTTTGTGAATGAACAACGTATTAGAAAGAATTTTATCTGAGAGAGGCCGTTGTCAGTACTTTGTTTTTTAATTCTGTTATCTCAAGATCACAAAAAATCATTTCATTATCACATATAACAGCTCATTTTCCTGTCATAACAAGATGAATTAATGTGTTATCACAGGATAACAAGGCTCATTTTTCCATGATAACGGGATAAAAAGCCTGTTGTTTTCTCTTCTCTACTAATTTTCATCAGAGAACTAGAGTGCCACCAGTGCCAGCATGTAGATGGCTCTTGACAGCTGTAAGTAAAATGTCACATAACAGAGTATCTATTGATCAACGCATCAGACTGAACTTCAATCAAGGTCTAACACGGGCAGAAATTTCAGTGTCTTTCTGTTAGAGATAACATTCAGATCAGCACTCGTCATTAAAGGAGAAGACGACCCTGGCTGAAGCTTTACAAATACTCGCACTTCAGTGATGCTGCTGTGTGATCCTGAACCACACACTCACTTTCTATCACGTGATGAAAGCTTACCTGATAAATTACCTCGTTATCACGGGAAAACGAGCTGTTATCCCGTGATAACAAATGATTTTTTGTGATCTCGAGATACCAGAGTGAAAAAAGGTGATAGTGACCATGGCTGCTCTCAGCTCCCGTATAATCTAAGAATAAATGGCATTGCTTTTATTTTATATAGACATTTATTTTGGTGCTTACCAAGACAGCATGAAAGAAAAATAAAACAAATTTCTTAAACAGTGCTAACTTGCAATTACATCAAAAATACAACAAAAGTAATTGTCTTGAAACTTTCTTCATAATCAACTAAAAAGCTGAATTTCTCTTGCATGTGAACTGAGCTCATGCCTCGACCTGATCAGCCACCTCTTGTACAGTGTTTTCAGTCTGCATGGACCTTCTCACCTTCACAGTCTAATTCTGACAGCATTTAAAAGGAGAATTTTTGCATGGCTCAGTTTTTCCCACTTGCAGCAACCATGATAACAATCAACAATTAGTCACGCAAGCAAGCCAAAATGGAGGCAAATTATTCAATTAAGTCTGTCCTGCTGCGGTGACAGGTTGCACGCACATCACTGGCTCGTGCTGCTAAAGCCTGTGTGTAATCCTGATTGTTATGAACAGGTGGTTGGGCAGTAGTCTTTTTAATTCTGGTGGCTTGCAAACACCTGGATAGGTTGCTGGAATGCACAGACGGACTTAAAGCTGGAGAGCACAGCCAACTCACTACACAAATGTTCACACTCCACCGAGCATAATAAGGCTTTTCACAGCTCTCGCCAGCTTTTCTGGCAGAACTAATGCATCACCCTAATAACCCCTCGATATTCTCATGGGGCTCATAAATGTCTATGCTACCTAATCCCTTGTTTAAAGTGTACTGACCGAGTTACTCATGGCATTTTTATCATTCGAAAAATGCATTACAACATGTTAAGTCAGCAAGTGCTGACTTCAACACGTCATTGACCAAAGAACTGTAACTCAGTTAAAACTCAGAGCTATTCATGAAATGTATTGCTTTTTTTAATCACTTTATCACCCTATAAAATGTCTTTCGAACCGTAAATGTCATCCAAAAAAGCAAAGTCTGAAAGTTTGATTATCCTGTGAAACATTCCAAAAAGTTCTGTTAAGACTTTCTTGTGTTCAGACTAGTTAAAAAAGGTTGTACTTTGACGAAAGTCGACCGCTGACTTCCAGCAGTGTCACGTGATGTTGCTGTGACGTCCCGTCACCTGGTTTATACTTTCGGCTCCTTTCCCAACCATGGATTGGGGAGGAGCCAAAATCATCCAGTCTAGGAACAACAGATATCATTGTTGGATAAAGGAAGCAGTAGAAATCAGGAAACATGCCCACAGGACTGTAAACCAGGATGAGGGGCTTACATGCTGTCACACACCTGGGATGCAGTCCTCAATAAAACCACCAGCCAACAGGGGGCATCATTACAGCTGTCCAGGTAGGATGACAAACCTACATAAACCAGCTGACAGGACGTCACAGTAACATTATGCGACATTTCTGAGGAAGACTGCAGGAAGTCAGCAGTTGGAACGTGTCAAGGTACAAATCTATTTTGATAGTCTGAACACAGGAAAGTTTCAATACAATTCTGTAAAACAATTGATTCTGCAAGAAAAATAGTCAATAATTTCTAAGATAATTTTTATGCATTTAAGAACAAATTTGCCAGTTTTTAAAAATCCTTGAAACATTCATTAAATTACTTCTTATTTTCAATTATGTGCTTAATCTCAGGTGTATTGTAATGAACTAAATTTACTTTCCACTCCACAGATCCAGTCTCGACTTTTCCTTTAATTAAGTTAGAGGTAAACATTTTCCAACTCATCCATCTTGAAACAAAAACCCTCATGTGTCTACAGAATTATGCACAACCACACTGTGGCGACGTGCAGTGCCTACATGCCCGATGCAAGATGCACAATGACGTCATGGAACATCGCACTGAGCATGAGCAAGGGCACTCACACAGTCCAGACTTTGCCAGAACACTGAAACAAAAGCTCAAAGAACAGAGATTGATCACATCAGACCATCAATTCAGGAACCAGGGGGAAAAGACACAGGTCTTTTCATGCAGCACCGTGAGCTAACAATGTTCTTTCAGGCTGTAACTAATTGTCTCATTGCTCTTTAAAGGCCCAGTATGTAACTTATTTGGCTTTTTATTAGCAAAAATCAAATATTGCTTTCATAAATACGTATTTTACCGAAGTCAAATCACAATCGCATACAAATGAAAGCTTTCTCGTTCCTTAGAATTAGTTGTTTACGTATACATAGGTGGAGGTGCACCCAACCGCAGGCTACCATGTTGCATCGCCATC
>JAQFJA010000001.1:4083543-4094012 GCA_029874485.1 Naso brachycentron
ATAAGTATCTAAAAGGCTATTTGAAATTAGATAATTCTTGAGCTGAGAGTAAACTGTTTTTTCAAGTATTTTGCTGAAGAATGGTAAGTTGGAGATAGGCCTGTAGTTTGCAATGACACTTTGATCCAGATTGTTCTTCTTCAGAAGTGGTTTGATGACAGCTATTTTTAGTGATGTGGGGAAAATACCTGACTGAAGAGACCCGTTGACTATTTGTAGAACCTCTGGTGCTAAGCAGTTAAAGACAGTTTTGAAAAATGCAGTTGGGAGAGGATCTAGGCAGCAAATGGAGGACCTGAGCTGACCCACAATATTGTCTGCCAGATCTAAACAGTTAAAGTGAGACATGACACACGTAGCGCTCCTGGAGAAAGGAAGGGCAAGTTCAGTTTTGGATCTTAGGGCACTAATGTTTTGTCTAATAGTAATGATTTTGTTATAAAAGAATGAAGCAAATTGATCACATTTTTCTGAGGACAACATTTCTGAAGGAATGGTTGATGGTGGATTAACAAGTCTGTCAACAGTGGAGAAAAGCACTTTACTATTATTAATATTTTAATTTATGATTTTAGAAAAGAAAGACTGTCTAGCTTGTTTAATTGCTTTGTTATATTCATTCAATTTATCCTTATAAATGTCATTGTGCACCTGAAGTCTTGTTTTTCTCCACTGTCGCTCTGCCTGGCGACACTTTCTCTCTAAGTGTCTGATGTCGACTCCGTTTCTCCAGGGAGTCATTTGTTTTTTTACATATTTGGTTTTGAGCTGTGCAATTTTAACAAATACACTTTGTATTTTTGAGTTGAAGTTGTCCACAAGGTCCCAGTTGAAGACATGGATAATGACAACCAATTTACATTTTTTTGAAAGCTTTCAATAGCTTTGTCATTAATTATGCGTCTTTTCAATAATCGAGAACTGTTACGCTGTACAGGGAAAGCAGAAACATCAAAATAAATGCAACAATGATCAGAGAAAGCTACATCCGAAACAAGGGGCGTGGTAATGTTAAGTCCTTTTGAAATGACAAGGTCAAGAGTATGTCCTTTGTTGTGGGTGGGTCCATGGACATGTTGAGAGTGTCACAAGCGGCTCGAGAGCCATGACAAAAACTGGGAGGGCACGAGTTTGTCAAGGGTTTTGTAAACTTTAATAAATGAAACTAATGAACATCATTAAACTAACCAAAAGTTGTGTAGTATGGAGTCAGGGAGATCAGTGTGTCAGCCGATGGGTGCGTTTGGAGTGTTGAGTGTAGTGTTGTAAGGTGCAACAATTAAACCAAACAAACAGGCCTAAGCCAACCAAACTATAACATGACGCTGGGGAATGAAGACAACAAAATGAAGCGAACGAGCAGGGTGCTCCAGCTAGGTCTTATGCGCTCTGGCAGACTGGCCAGGTGCTCCCAGTTGCACTAATTTTCTCCGCCCCCACAGGTACCTGCAAGACACACAAGGGGAAACACACACAACCACACAGGCAGCAGGCCCTGCTAGAAACAGGAGGCCGTCACAAGAGAGGTCAAATGCCTCCAGCAGACTAATAAAGCTTATGGTATCTGGATTGGTTTCAATGTCAATGTGAATGTTAAAGTCACCAGAAATAACAAGACAGTCATAATCAGTGGAAACCTCAGATAGTAACTGAGAAAATTCTTCCAGAAATCCGCATTTGGATTTTGGTGGACGGTTAACAGTTATTATTAAGACTGTAGTTTTGCAATGCACTGATAAAGCAAGGTATTCAAAGGATATGAAATTACCAAGGTAGACTTCCTTACAGCCATAAATGTCAGAGAAGACAGCAGCAATTCCACCACCTCTCCTATCAATTCTAGTGGTATGAAAGAAATTGAAGTTTGGAGGCGCAGTCTCAAAAAGCGTAGCGGCTCCATTTTTATCCAGCCAGGTTTCAGTTAGAAGAGTGAAATCTAGACTCTGGGAAGTAATGAGTTCATTTATTAAAAATGATTTGTTTGTAAGTGACCTAACATTTAATAGAGCCATTTTTATTTTTTGTGGTGCATTGCTGTATGAGGGCCTGATAACTGGAGTGATAGGGTTAAGATTACTGAAATTGGCTGAACTGGTGAGATCAGAAGTGCATTTCTTAGGCCTAAAATTTGTGATAACAGAGATAGATGAGATTGTTGCTGGACTGCTATGATGTTTAGAGTGTGGAATTACTGACTGTAGGTCAGCGGGACCCTCTCTGTTAAGATTGGGTGAGAGGCTGATATTAGGGTCATGCTGAGCTATTGGTCAAACAGGGTTAAAAGCAATACAATTTATGAAATTAGTTGTCAGCAGCTTGATCCCTTTTGAGTTGAGATGCAGGCCGTCAGATTTGTACAGGTTGTGCCTTGTCCAAAACACATCAAAGTTGCTGATAAAACCATAGCCTGTTGCTATACAGAAAGATTTCAGCCATTGATGAAGGCTGAAGAGGCGACTAAAACGCTCAGGTTTGTTATATGTGGTGGGAATGGGGCCAGATAGAAGGCAGTGTTTACCCAGGCTCTCAATAGTTACTGCGAGTGATTCCATCTCATACTGGAGTTTGATTGACTGCCGGGACATGACGTCATTCATTCCACAATGCAGTATGATGGTATGTACGGAGGGGTGAAGGTCAATCAATGTTGGTGTGAGTTTGATAAAGTCCGCGACTTTGCCACCAGAGAGACAGTAAGTTAAGGCACCAGAGAGGTCCACGAATCTTACGATGGAATCCCCTAGAACCAAAATGTCGGGGTTGTTGTTGTGAGTGTTGCCGTAAACGGAGAGTTTAGGTGGGAGCTGGCGGTGGCTCACCGGGCTAGATGTGCTAGCAACATTAGCATTGCTGGAGGAAGTGGATTCTCAGTGGCCACTCAGCTGAGTGGAGAGGGAAGCGGGGAGTGTGTTAGCGGCGCTGCCAGGTTAGCAATTTGAATTATTCTGGAGACTACGGACAGGTCCTGAGTCCAAGAGAGGAGGACGTTTGACAACTGGAGAACCATCTGGAGAACTGTTATGGGATTTGGATTTTGGGAAGCCTGACGAGTGACATCTCTTGGATGATGCTGTGGTTTGTTTGGTTTCCTGAGCATGAGAACGCGGGGAGACGGGAATTTGGGGGTCATCCTCGGCTAGCAGTGCAAAGTGGTTGAAGAGCTGGAGAGAGTTGCCTTCTCCATTGGGATCGTAGAGAGGGAGGGAGAGCTTCCTTTTTCCTTTCGCCACCTTTGCCCAGGAGGAGCAACCGGGAGCAGTGGAGTCCCAGTCCGGTTCTTCCAGGTGGGCCAGCCGGGAAAACAGTGCCGACTTTTGATCCTTGATCAGACACTCAATGGACCGGAGCTCACTCCTCAGCTCGGTGATCTCGGATGAGGGGGCCATCAGTAAAACTGTAAAAATAATTAAAGACCACAGCCAGCAAAACGCCAGGAAGACAAGACAGACAGCAGGTGTGCGGTACTTTTGGCCGCTGTATGGACATCAGAGGAGCAGTGAGGAAACTTACTCGCCAGGGCTCCAGCAAGAGCCCACAGCGGTGAAATGTCAGATTCCCAACCCGGATAGCAGCGGAGAAACGTACCATCGAGGGCCCGGAGACCGGCCCGCTGCGATGTATCAATACTCAGTAAGTTTCAGTGCCTTTCCGTCCCCTTTCCTCTTCTCCTTCTGTTTGTGGTGAAAGCTAGTGGGGTTGTTCCCACGCTGTCAAACTGAGGCCAGCATGGTTGGGCTGTTTAAAAACGCTATTACTTAAACATCCGAATGACTAAAAGACAAAATCCAGTAGAGGGGACAATAAGCAACAACTGAGGTTGAAGATAGTAGCTCAGGGGTTGCTAAAAACTTTAAATATAACAGGTAAAAGTCGTGCTGTATGGAGAGCACCTCACCACACATACGCCCATGTAGGCATGTAGAGTTCATTTCTCTAGCCTTTTTGTATGCTGTCACTCATGATTCCACGCCCCTCTTAGTTGATGCCATGCCCCCCACACAAGATTCAGGCCAAAAGTCTGAAACTGAAAAGAAAAATCTCAAAGTGAAAAAAATCTGATAGTTTAAAAAAAAAAAGATTTAAAACTGTAAAAGATAAGATCTAAATCTGAATTTATTCAAAGTAATTGCAGAAGTGAATGAAAATTATATTTAACCTGAAAAAGCTTTTCATACACTTATTTTTATTTTGAATACATTGTTGTATTTTTCAAAATTGCGAGATTAAATCTTGAATTTTCAGTTTCAAACTTAATTTTTTCAAATTCAAAACTATTGGCCCTAAAATAGCTCCATACACACAACCCTGAACAAAATAAACAGATTACAGAATTTATGAATTGATGGATTACTGATACAAATGAACCCAAATAGCAGTTCCCATGTGAGTTATGTAGGTCACTGTCTGTCCATTTTGCAGGAAAACAATTAAGACAATTAAGCTTGCTGTTTTCTCTCTTTCTGAAACCAAATCTGAAACCAAAATGGAGTCACCCAAAAACTGCTGCTTTCAAAAAAAAAATTGAGTCAAAAGCCCTGTTCCCACCAAGCGGTATGGTACAATTTAGTACAGTACGGTACTCCTCGGAATGGTAAACTCTGATCTGGCATGCGTTTACACCGCTGACCCCTCATTTGGTAGGTGTAGTATATGCCAGATGGCAATAGCCCCATCAGCTATGCAAGTAGCCTATCATGACATCATACCTGACTAAATAATCCCAACTAAATTCTTCACTTAACATACTTTTTGTCACAAAAATAACATAACTGACAGAGATTCAGTGAATTATGTTTCTTAGTTTGTAATGCAGCTGTAATAAAATTCCAATAATGGATAAAATAATTGGCTGCTGTTTCCTTAATTAAAAGCCTGAGTCGACAACATAACTCGCATGTCCCCTGTGGACAAACGTTATGTTGACTTACTTTGTCTTTTGTGGTCTGTAAAACAGACCAAATTTTCCTTATAAGTAGGATATATCTTACTTGTTTTGTTTAAAAGCAAATGTCATACATAAATATGGCATGATTTACATAACATAAGTTGAAATATTTTTCTCCTTTTGCACAAGAATGAATATTACATCATTTTCAGCTTTGTATTTTATACCTGCATTTGCCAGCGGGCCAACACAGTACGAGTATGCAAAACAATACAGTATTCACCACAGACTTGGTGATCTTTGCAATTAGGTGTGGGTAAAAAATGCACATATATAAATATATCAGTATCTGTATTGATTATCAGCCAAATGAGCTGTAAAATACTAGCATATTGGACATTGGCAAAAAATTCTATATCGTGCGTCCCTAGCAATAACCCCAAAAAGGATATCCTACAATTAAATGTCAAATATATTATGTTTTGCTATTTTCCTGGAGGACACTCTGCAAGACTTCAGACTGCACTGCAGATGACTCATGCTCCACGTATTATAGGGAAAGGCAGCTGTGTTATGGACTAAAATTCATTTTTTTGGAATTACAGCATTCAAAGCCCAAATTCAGATGACACCATTTCAATCAAAACTTTTCTGTCTCTTTTAGCCGCTAAACAGAAGCTGCATCTCTACCACATCAGAGATGTATGTTGCCAGAGTGATACTGTATCAGAGGAGAAGCTGCACAAGTCGTTCAGCCCGTCTGTGCTAGTGGTCAGCAGCCACAACCTCTTTCCTCCCCAAGACAGCAACAGACAGACACAGAGACGGATGGAAGACCCAAAATTACAGCTCAACCGGCATTGTAAGGATAAACATCTCTTGTAAAAATACACCAAGCACCAGGAGCAGAAAAACCAGCAGGTTCACCAGGGCGCGACGAGGGGAAGGCAAGTCGGGCTGCTGTATTTAGAACCTGTCTTTCTTGGGATAATCTTGTCCTCTGCCTTCTGCACATGGATCTCATATTGTGGCTTCTCTTAACAGACCAAGAGTGGAAGGGCCACCCTTTGATGTATCTATAAATATGTGTTGCTTGTTTGTAAAAATGCCACAAAGTAGAAGGAGAGCAGAGTGTATAAGAGAACTTTAAACCACAAGGAGGTCATTTATTTTATGCAAAATGGTGTCCTGCTGGCAAGATGATCACAGCTTGAGAGTTGGGACCTAAAGTAATGTATTAGTAAAAAAAAAAATCTTTGGGAAGCAGCAGTTTAAAAAGAAGATATCTTGGTGCACTGCCAAGAGTTAAAGTTGCCCCAAATCTCTGATGGTGACATGTTTGACAGAGCATTGTGTCTGTACTTCACCTGAGACAGCATCAGACTGAAATCCATCAAGAGTGATCACTTTCTGACAGCCAAAACCAGAAGTCAAACACTTTTAGGTGGGAACACAAATGACCCTTCTGACCCCTTCTATGCGAATCAGGGCCCCTGTTGTACTTTGTCAGTCCTGGCCCCCTCCAAGGGCCCCATTGTCTGCGGCCTGAAGCGGGAAACTCCCCTGTCTCTGGCCTCCACGGCTGGACAATGGGCAGAGACAAACCCCCTGACATCCCATCCTCCAAGGCGACAGCAATGGATTATTGCTGGCAATGTTGACTTTTCTATCTTCTCTCCTCAATGCTTATGTGTCTGAGTGTGTCTGTGTGTGTGTTGTCGTGTGTGTGTTGTTGTTGTGTGTGTGTGTGTGTGTGTGTGTGTGTGTGTGTGTGTGTGTGGGTTAGCCAATTTGCTTTTCAATGAAAAGATAAACATAGAAGGAAATACGGCGAGAGAAAAGAGATGACAAAAGATGAAGGGCCTAAATAATGAAGTGACCTGAAGAGAGGTGAGATCATTTCAAATGGGATTACACATACACACACACACACACACACACCAGCTTCATTGTGCCTGACCCTACTCAACCTACACAATGCAGAGCAGGATATTGCTGGTCTATGCAGTCTTTTCACTGTGTGGTCTCAAGCCTGCTGAGTTGACAAAAGCTAAAGCTCAAGGATCTTTGGTCAGAAAATGAATTTACAGGCAGTAAGAAAGCAAAGTGAATCGATAGCAGAAAAAACTACTTAATGGTAGAATAAGTGTCAACAGGTGCACATGAGATTTTTTTGGAACAATAATGAATTGAGAATTGAGAATTGCTTTCCTCTGTGGTTCAGTAAAACCTCCTCTTCTTCCTTCTGGTTGTTTTGTCAACAATTTGTTATATGATTTGTACGTCAATCCTCATTTTCCTACCTCACACAGGTTACACCTTTAAATGCTCTCTGTGAGTAAAGTCCACTCCAATGGTGTAAATGCATTTCACTTAAAAATGTTCACAGTTTGCCAATCAGGATGTTGCCACCTGAATGCTCCTGCTCTCTATAGTCATTACAAACTACCATCGCATTTGCTTCAGTGTTGTAGTTTGCACACTGAGCTGCACATCTAAACAAGTGTAGTCTGACTTGCTGGATATGGACTGTGAGTGTAACTCTGACCATGGGCAACTATTTTAGTTAGCATTCTCCTCCCTTTCACTATCTGCATTTTGCTTTACTTTGTGTTTCATCCCTGTCAGCGCATCCAGGGCTATTTACAGATATTCTGGCCCACTCTGCTGCACTCTGGTTGGTGCTGGGGGCGATGTGATAGTGAGAAAGTGGTGATCCAGGGCTCCAGACTGCAACCAAATGGTTACATTTTGCCACCATTTTTTGAAACAGCGGGAGTGAATTTTACAAATTCTTGCAAATTTGCTGACTTCTTTTTTTCCAATGTTGAAAAACAAGGAGGAAGGGCATCCGCCACAGTCAGCCTATGGCTGGGATCACACTACAACGTGTCGCACTAGGCACAGCTGCTCCACAAACGCCATCTGAGCGCATGTGGGGAAAAACAGCTGGTAGCTTCTATGAAGTATCACTGGCAAACAGACTCACCTCTGACTTTAATTCATAAAAATAATCCAAATCCATAACAGTTCACGTGGGAAGTAAGAACTCATGAGAAGTAAACTATTTTTAATGAATGCAGAAAGTTGAAATTTGCATTGCAGGTCGAGTTAAGGTTTGGCCCCTAGATTTTCTGCTTGTGCTCCAAAAAATTTTCAGTAAGGTGCTACAGCGCTCCTGGTAAAAAAAGTTAGTCGGGAGTCCTGTGATCAAATACTGATTTTAAGATTTGAGTTGAGTAAGACATCTGCAAGGTTAGGCAGCCATTTCCACCTGAGTGAGTGTTCTTAGATTGGATTTGCCCTCTTCTTTTCACTCTGCCGCTCTGCTAGTCTATGGTGACCACCATGTGGTCATTTAGAATCAGTGGGCTGGCCTGATGACTTGTCGTAGCGTGGCTGATATTTATTGGACTCTGTCAACAACATGTTTAAAAAAATATAAATAAAAAAGTTCTACTCCAGATTACCTTGCTATGTTGTGACTTTGAATAAGATAGTTGTCACCTTGACAGCTTTCTGTAGTCATGATGCTTCCTGCTGGTCTAGGACAGGCATCTGATTATAAACATATTGACCTCTCACTTAAAACAACTAGGACTGTGAACAACTCAATATTTTGCTAGGCGACATGTCGCAGGTATGAGTCAACAAATTGATCGACGTTTTTTTCTTTTTTTTTTTTGGAAACAGTGGCAGCAGTTGTGGTGCTGAAAAGAAAGTGCAAACAGCACCGGCTGTAATCACAACAACTTTTTTCTGAATACTGACACAAAATAAACACGGCACTGTAGTTTAGCAACAGTTTAGCCATTTATCCAGCTTTGAACTGCACACGGTAATTCTGTACCACAGTGAAGTTATTTTTACGGTAGATATCCCGTTCCAGCAGCGAGCCACACTTTACTGTCAAATATCGAACCTGAAACTAACTTCACTGTGGTGCTCATGGTGAGAAAGTACCGTGAATAAATGCAAATGGAGGTTGTTTTTTTTTTTGTCGGCCAGGAAAGTGAAACATTATAAACTTCTGTGTGCTGCTTGTCTTTTTAAAAAATCTAAACAAAATTAAGTTTCCCTCATTCACACCCGAAGCACAGGTAGTTTCAGTGACATTTGGAAGGACAGGAGCGAAAAATTAAAAGGGCACCTACTGTGCACCAGTGGGGCAGGAGCAGGGCCCCACTGGAACACTTAAGGCAGGTATGTCCAATGTGCGGCCCGGGGGCCAAAGGTGACCTGGCCCGGGGACTGAATTTTAATGGCCTGTCTCTCAAAATATAGTCTATGTGGACCTCCACACAATATTGTTCAATTGAGCAAGTTCACTTTGGGTTTTGCAGCAATTTTTGTCACCTTTTAAAGCGCTGTGTCTTTGAAGATATGCAAGAAGGGCACTTTAGTCAGGGCAGTCCCTTGTGCCCCAATTTTTCGTTTTCTATTTTTAGATTCAACTTTAGCACGTCGAAAATTGGTTGCTGAGTTGACATATGGTTCGCATTCCTAAAAACAACTGTCTTGGGTCCATTTTCATTGCGTCACCAACATCAAACCATAAGCTTCACCAAGTGTTTTAACCAAGTGCTGTTTTTTGTCTGAACACCCAGTAAGGCTGTTTTCACAATCTCAAGGACTTAGAAAGTTTTTAAACAAGAGACAGTTTTCCTCATCTGCAAAGCATTTCATTTCTTTGAGAAGAAGCAGCTGCAAACGCGCACTTAACACGAGATCTCAATAAAGATTAAGTACAAGTTTAACAGCAGCACAGAGACACAAAAGACTCTTGAACACTGAAATACTGTGCTAAAAGATGATGCTGACCCTTTTTCATCTAGTCACATTGGTATTCATCCTTGTTGATGATAAGTACATGCACATAAAATCTGACACATTTTAATTCACATTTAGGGGGAATTCACTGAGTTATTGTTGAAGAGGAACGTTGAGGATGCAAGGGTTTATTACATAGTGGGAGGTTTCGTCTCCCTGGTGGTTTGGGCTGAAAGGATTTCTAATCAATGTCAAAGAGACGGAGAACTGAGGCTCATTCATACACACTTCAGCCAAGTCAACTCTAAAAAGAAGAGGTCTTCCCTTCTTATAATCTTTCATAAAGTTGACAACTGAAAGTAATACAGCCGTCAACATTACAGTCGCTCATGATTTCTTTTGCAATAAAAGCTCTGACCGGGGAAGTTCAAGCATACCATGATGTAGCTACAAGCAGCCTTAATTAAGGTCGGTGGGATTGCATATGACCATTTAAAAAACATTTAATAACTTTTGATAGAAGAAAGATAGCAACTTACTTTTTTTTAGCCAGAAGCTAACAGCTGCGCCGTTCAGATGAGCCCTTGATCATCATCGTATCCCTTTCACAGGCTGAGTTACGTCTCCTGGAACTTGAGTGACTTTATACAGTCTTCATAATGTAGATCCAGTATGATAAATCCAACAGTGAAGGTCCTTAGTAACTATTTAATAAAGTTTCAAACAAAGTTAAATATTTTGAAAGTTCTGATGGGATTTGAAATTGTGAATTGATAAACAGTCAGCTAGCTGTGTGGCTAAAACAAACAGCTAA
>JAQFJA010000001.1:4180728-4191184 GCA_029874485.1 Naso brachycentron
TATTTTCTGTAGGCTAACGTTACACAGCCATTTGCATTAACGTTACATGCTGAGGTGCAAACTAACAGCTGTAGGCAGAGAATATAATTACGTCATTGTCATTGCACAGAACAATGAAATTTAAAGAAAAAAATCATCTCATCTGAGTTCACGGGGATTCAGACCCGATCACAAGCATTAATAGACACTCCATAAAAATAGCAGTCTTTTCACTGACGGTCACGTATGAGACTGTTTCATAAATACTTAAAAGTTCCTCGTAGTCACTTATGTACAAGTCTTTGTAAGCACATTATTAACTCTTTCAGGTGGACATAAATCAAAAGAATCTTGTGATGAGTGTTTCAATATCTTAGAGAATGTAAGTTTTTCACTGTTCTAAAAACTGATAAATATGAATTATTTAGGAATTATTTTACAGATTACATTTAAAGAAGTCTGCTTTTATAAATACTCAAAAGATAAAATTCTAACAATATGAAGGCATACACCAGTTAAAATGAAGAGCAAAGAAAAGCTGATAAACATTAAAAAATATTAAAGCAGGCATTCAAAATTAAAATGACTTGTGCTTCAAAGCAGATTTCCCTTCCGCTGATATTGTCAGTTATTATAAAAACATAAAATATCAGAGAAAGTTTTTGTTCCGGTTTTATAAATGCTAAACTGTCTGAATTCAATGCATTTACAGTTTAAACAGACAAATCATCAAAAGTCTCTTTTGTGTCCTTTGTGGCTCATTTAAACGAGCCTGCTGGAAATGTTCCAACGTGGCAAACAATGGTTGAAGGGACAAATACGGTATCTCATCAATCATAACAGCTTTAAGGCTGCAGACAAAAATCCCAGCATGCACCTCTCAAACCTTCATACCTTCCATAACTTCAATTTCGTACCTTTTATAACTCCATACTCCAATAAGTGTAACCCTCATGCCTCTGTCTCCATTATTCTCTTCCTCCCTTCACCTTTATCTCACACCATCCCTTCCTTCTGAAACATCTTTCTTCCGTGCATCCTTCTCTCCCATCCTCCACTCCCAGCTGAGAGCCATCATTACATCACTGCTCAGAGAGTTTGTTAGGTCACAGAGGCGTTTAGTAGTTCACCACTCTCTTGTTGCCGTTTACACTGACTGTTTATTTCAGTTTATTTTTTACAGAAAGCTTCAGCCCCCGAGTTAACACACACCTACACACACTCTGCACTAACACAGCCAACAGAATGGAAGAAAAACCAACAAGCACCAGCAAAACTGGCATGATGATATAGACTACAGTGCCATGGATATTACAGACATGCAACTCTATGATTAGAACATTAAGGCTGGAAATCAGCAAAGTATTCCTTTAAAGGGATAGTTTACCAAAGAATGAAATTTCACTCATTATCTCCTCCACCTTCTAAGGTCACGTTGACACGAGATGCAGCCCTACTAAAAACAGAAAAATCTTTCTTTTGTGTCTTTAAAAATATCTGTGTTTACATGAACAACCGAAAGCACTGTAGTATGCATGCAAGGCCAGTAGTTGGTAATGTAAGTTTGTAATGACATGCTGTCGGAGCTGCCGAAGCAGCAACAGGAACAACTTCGGCAGCATTTATAAATTAAAGCAATTCAGCCGTAGTTTAACTTCTTATATTATGCAACGAACACTTAAAAGTTGCCTCAACAGACTCTCGTCATATTCAAATTGCTTTCAGTGCATTGAGGAGTGTTTAATCAGAGTTTGGTGGTGGCTTTGGAGGAATGCATTGACTTGCGCTAGAATTAGCATTAGCGTCGTCAACGCATTCCCAGGCGCTCTGCCTGCCAGTTTACACAGCCAGAAAGAAGCTTGCGGTTTCAAAAGATTCCACTCTGGAACCTGGTTTCAAATGTTTGCAGTTTCAGGGGCACCAGCACGCCATTGTCATGTAAAAGGAAGGCCGAACCACAACGAAAGTGTTTTGTTTGATGTGAAAACTTGTGACATGTAAACTGCCCCTGAGATGGAGGCAGCATTCATGTGCCTGCGCACACTCTGTCTTGAAGCTCACCAGGCGGCACGAGGTGAGACTGACAAAGACTCTTGTTTAATACTGCTAATATCTCTGTTGTGTGTGAGGGAACTTCTGTGTAGCATGTAAATAAAGGTCTGCAGAAAAAGCAGGTTGGAGTTCGTACATGACTCCCATCTCGGATGCTGCAGGCTGCAGCAAACAGTGAGGCTAAAACATGGAGCCAGTGACGTTTTTCAAAACAACTTGGCATGTCAAGGCTTCAGGACACTTGGATTACTATGGAGGAGCAGTATCGAGACATTTTTTAACTGTAATTATTTATTTTTTTACATTTGATACTTGGTCACCATTTACCTCAATTGTTTGGGAGATTACTGCAACACCTTTTTCCTGTGAAACTTCGGCAGAGTTTTGTGAACTAAAAAACTTCAGTGGTGTTGGTACCAGATGTGCTCAGCCTGCAAGGTCCTGCGATTACAGAGAATGTAACGCATTATGATTGGCTGTGCAGCGGTCTCACAGCATAACTGGTTATTGCTTTCAGCACCCAGTCCGTTCTGCACATGTGCAGGGAGTCCATCCACTTGGACTACAAGACAAACTTAAAATAAACTTTAAAAATGACTGATTCATCTGCTGATAACGCTAGCATGTTAATGCAAAATAGCGTGAGTTAGTATGCTAATGCACCATCTGTAATTAGCGCGCTAGCATGCTAGCCTGATATTCGTAATTAGTGCATAAGCATAGTAATACAATCATTGTCATTTTAATCGACCAACGCTTTCTTGCCCCTTATAATATGAAGCACTTTGTCACCTTTATGTCCATATGTTTGTCAACACAATGACAGAATCACATTCGGTAATGTTAGTCTGTGTAGTGAGCACAGCACACTCTCTCCGATGTAAAGTACACAAGTGTGTAATCCTTGATTTGTGAAACTCTCACGATAGTTGTACGTGTAGTTTCTTCATTGTGCAGGATTGCTCATTTTATGGACAAAAACACAGTTATGGTTAGACAAAGATCGTGGTCTGGCTAAAATAATTTTCGTGAGATCTTTTGCAGGTTAATACATTGCGTCCTCTGTATGTGCAGGACCCCAGGCTGATCTTGCAGGCCGAGCACATTTGGTACAAACACCGGACCTCCAAACGAAAGGCAGCAGAGCGTTTGTTTACATAAATATTCTCGGCATTGGGCACTTACATCATACCTTCAATCGCCATGAAGGTGAGTGGGTTATGACTGAATTTTCATTTTTGGGTGAACCATACCTTTAAGAAACTGTCAGCATTCGGTAGTTTCACGTCATAAAAACATAAAATACCCACATTAGAACCCTACAATGTACATTTATTGTTTTCTACAGCTTTTGACTGACCTGGAATGCAGCTCAGTGCTGCCGTTGTTGTATTTGCTGCCTCTCTCCCACATGCCGTAGTCAGGCACCCTGTAGGCTCTTTCCACACAGAACACCAGGTTCTGAATGAAGGAAACCTGCACACAGAAAACACACATCAGACACACAAAGGCATGGAGCACTGGGAATGGACACTGGGTGAGCTTTGGTATTGTGCTCAGGTGAGGTGTATAACTCTAGTCTCCAAAAAAGTGACTCCTCACCAAGACTTAAGGTCAAACTCATTTGCAGCTACAGAGATGTGACTGTGAGTCAAGCTGAAGCTTTATTGCTGCCCATGACACGACACTGAATGGACACATACAGTTACTGTAACATCTATTTATAGCAAAATTCTAATTATCCATGTATCGCTCATTCAGTACAGACTCTAAAAACTCATTAGCAGTGTCCTTTGGTTTTCCTAGTGATTTTGAAGTTGTAATTAGCAGAGTTGGGGAGTTTCTCGTATCATCAGGTTGTGGAGAAAGACAGCACGTCTATAGAAATGTGTCAGAATCAATAAGCACACCTAAAAAAACTCCGAGAGGGAGAGGCATGAGATGTGTGATGCCTTCAAGGCCCTGAATCATTAAAAAGCACTGAAAGTAGCAGTGCACATGTGTGTGTGTGTGAGTGTGTGTGTGTGTGCGCATGTGCTTGACTGATGGAAGATTTAATCTTAAATGACAAAGTGGGGGAGTGAGAAAGAGAGAGAGATGAGCGAGTGAAAGAGACAGAGAGAGAGAAGCAGATACAACCTGTGTAACTTAAATAGGCCAGTCAGCGAAGGAGGGCAGGGAGAGAGAGAAAGGTGTTCGCTGGCTCTCTCATTTGGGGTTTTATGAGCAAAGTGATTAATGGGGGGAACTTTTTAGTATCTTAATGGTATCTTAATGAATGTTACTGCCCACCGGCCAAACAAGCCGCTCTGTCTCCCTGCCGCTGGGCGACCGTCCCCGCCTGTTCTCTCTGCTTTTTTGTGTTTTTTGGAGGTTATTTGTGAACATTAGCACATTTCTAGAAGCATACAACATGTGCTCCTGCTATGACTGTGTGCCAGCACCACTCACACTGTGAAAAGATGCATACACGTGTATTATGAAGAAAAAAACACTGACTGTGATACACAAAGGCTAATGATTCGCTCCATTTCATGCTGCATGAGACTGAAAATGGCCTCTGGAAGGAGGTTGATGGTGCATCTTCTCAGAAAACACACAGCAGCCTGTCTACACCACCTCAAGAAAAAAAAAAAATGCTGCAATGCAGCTTCCATCTCAGTCAAGTAAATGCCAATGGACTTCACAAGCAGTGACAGCCAGCAACAAACTCATAAATGTTACCATACTAATGTGATTAGTCCAAATAAAATGCTTTTTAATGAGCGTTTAGTGAGAACACAGATCACAAGTCCTTTTGCTCACTGGATCGGATGTTTGTTAACAGCAGAATGGGCTGAGGATTCAGAGAACAAACTGCTTCACTTTGAATTACACAGCCTAATAAGCAGTGTTTAAACATGCAAATAAAGGCTGCTGTGCAAACAGGACTGCCCTCATAAAGAAAACTTTCTGTGTCAATTTGTTTGCCATTAGCAGTGAGAAATATAGAAAAATGAGAGGTTATTACGGAGGGTTTTCTGTAAACAAAATGAAGCCTGCATGCACTAACTGGTTAATGGCAAAATGTTGGAACATACTACATTACTTTCTTAAGATAAGCTCATCTAGTAAACAAATGGATTCCTTTACCGGCGGCACAAATTTTCCCGCTCCACGGTGGTTAGTTAAGCTGCGAATGAGCAGGCTATAAAAACTAACAGAATTAATGAAGTTGCCGCTGGTGCTCAGGGCCACACAATAAACAGCACAGTGTGTAAACTTTACAGCCGAGTTGTCTCGTTGTTTTATTAAGAGCTGACATGAAACAGATAAAAAATGAGCCCAGACAGATACATCAAACTCTGAAGAAACCATTGAAAGCAGCTTTGCAGTAATACTGTAGGTTGGTGTGCTGCCAAAAAGGATGTTACCAGTTTGATTCCCGGGGGGGATATTTAAGCCTCCACAATGAAATCATCTTAATGTTTCCCTGTTGAAAGTCAATTGAGCGGCTCAGCAAAAATATAAATGTGAGCCAAGCTATAAAAGTGAGATATTGTCCCCTGATCTGACGTCCGTGTGGGCTCAAGAATATCTGCCGGGGAATTAAGGTTCATGTAAGTGGCTTTAGAAACCGTTTGGTTTTACTTTATAGCATCTCACTGGATCTTCTGAGGAAGGCATCATATAATTCAAGATGTATGACTCTCATCAGGTCCAATAGTTTGTTTTAGATTACAGAGATTTATTCATGTGTCTGCATGCAGACCAATAAAAGTCAAAAATCTTTCCTTTCAGATTTCGAACAGGTCACGCATGCAGAAATAAGACGAAAAGTCTACGGCTGTACAAGCAGCTCTGTGATGCTGTTGTTGATACTTGCTATAGTGATGCTTACATCTAAAGAAGATATTTGCATGTTGATATTTGACAGGTTTAATTTTTAAAATTTTCACTATTTGTATTAAAAATAATGTAATTCGTTTTCCAGTAATGTGATCATAAACCAGACAAATTAAAATTTTAATGGTGGTGGCACGAGATGAAAAGTCTGGAAATGACCAAAATCAGTCAGATGAACCATTCTGGGGCCACTGATTTTGTTAGGGTTAGGGTTAAACAAACAAACAAACAAAAAAACCCAAGACAATCCATTCAGCTGTTGAGAAAAATGATTTGAGTGTGGACCACAGTGGCGGATCGTCCGAGACCAAGACCAAAACACTGCTGTCCCTGGAGTCATACCAGTAAGGTTAAAAAGCACGACGATATTGGAAACAAAATGAACATTTGAAAGCATGATAAAAAAGAAAATATTTAAAAATAATGTCTCTAATGTCTCTGCAATCTGAATTATATTCAGTAAATTTAATATTAGTTTGAGCAGCATGCTGAACAGGAAACACTGTTCCTCCTAAAGGAAATGTGAAGTATTTTTGTTCACTGTTTAATTATGTAAAATACAAAATTAGTTGTTTTAAACCTTCTGGGACTTCAGATGGAGACTGACTGCGGCTGGTGGATGAGTCAGAAAATGTCACACCAATAAACAGGACATGGCTTCAATCAATAAAGTCCAGAATTGATCAGCTCAGCAGTCATTACAGTGTGTGAGTGTGTGTGTGTGCGTGTGTTTACCTCATCAGTGTTGTAAATGATCTGCAGACCAGAGCAGATCATCTCCACCAGGTACAGAAGGAACAGAGACACGGCATCAATCTGCAGCAGTGAAAGAGGAAAAGGCCGAGCGGGTGAGACCATTGAAACAATTTCTGCCGTTTGTGCATGGCGTGATGTTTCTGAATGTGTCGATACGGTTGTCTTTGATTTCCTACACGGTGCAGAGACTGAGCAGTGACCTTTGTATGAGCTATGAGGCCTTTGGTATTGGACAGCTGTCATCAATAATGTGATTAACTTCATGGTGAAGTTATTATTTGTTATGATTTAGATTTTCTATGGAGCTCTTGTGATGTATCGGCCATCCTTCACTAGAAATACAGTCTCCGTCCAAATGTTACACACCAAATTGACCTCTGTCAATACCATTGACAAAGGAATAAAGTTGTTTTAGTGCCACTTTAATGCACATCCAGCTCGGAGTCAACTGAGTCAAGTCAATTTTCCAACCTTACCTGCCAAGCAGAGGGGCAAAGAGGTGAAATATTTTTCCATGACTCTAAAAATCAAAGAGGTCGATGGCCTGATTTGTTTATCCTGCTGTTCATTCATCGTCAGTAAGGTTCAGTTCTCAGAGTTTCTAACGTGACCACTGCCACAGAAATCATTTTCAATACGCTCTCATCTATCGTCGCTGTCCAGTGGAAACCTCATAATTCCATATACCTTCTTCTTCTCTCTCTTTTTTCATAAATCTGTGCTATTGTTCGACCTTTACAACTGTCTTTGGGTTTTAGACAAATCAAATATCTGACCATAAAAAGACAGCACCAACTCTTTTTGTATTATTTTATCGTAATGTTTTTGCCTTCCACCACTGCTGTCCTATGTGTGTGTGTGTGTGTGTGTGTGTGTGTGTGTGTGTGTGTGTGTGTGTGTGTGTTTTCAGCTTACACAGCTGCCTGTGAGTTACTGTAAACAAGTGATCAACAGATGAACTGACTGTTTCTAGGAGTATGTCTGTTTGTTTGTGTTCGGCTCAGAGTATTTCTGATATTTCCCTCCAGTGTCTCACCCTTTTCTCCTTGTCTCAGTGACGCTGATTCATAAAGTCCAAGGATATTCACACATTTTTCACAAATTTAAAAAAAAAAAAAAAATCCACTTATGCAAACACTTGTATCAACTCACATCAACTTGTGCTGCCTCTTTCAATTGGCTTTGTATTCAATTGCATTGACTGTAACACCTGATTGTTAATCTTGTCTATAAAGATCAGCTTATATATGCAATCAATTAAATAGCTTTTAATGAGCAAAACAGCTATCTGAATCAATAAAGATGTGATTGGTGATTCAGAGGTCTGAAAATTTTAAACTAATGTATTGAACAAACTGAATGTCAAATCCATGTGTTTAACTTTTTGACTAAAAACTGTCATATTTTGAAAGGAAATGTTCGTGAGGTTATTAGCTTCAAAAAATTACTAATTAAGCCTTGTGTACATTTAAAGAACCGTATTGGTCTAATGCTGATGAACAGTATGAGTTCACTTCATACAGATCATGCACCATAAATAGATGAGCAACATGGCTCCTTGAAAGTTAGGCCAAAACAGCTTCTTCACCCCCTGACGTCTAGCTGCAGAGCAGCTCCCAGGGGTTAGATATTGGCAAAAATTTAAAGTAAACATCAAAAATTCTCCAAAAGAGGGAGTCTAACATTTTACGGTAGTCTTTGTTATGCTGCTCTACGCTCAAGTGAGTCATTTCTCACATGTTTGGTTTCAGGCAGTTATTCAATGCAAAAAATGGGGGTGTAATGTCATGATCGATCTCCTTAATACTGCATCTCCATCCAATGATCATGACTACGCAGACTTTGGATTTAAATGATGACATCAGTACAAGAAGGCAATGCCAACATCAATTATCTTTAGGCTTAATAATAATAATGGATTGTCCATCTATATTTACAGACAATGACAAAGACAAACCATATTGTAGTATGGAAAGGTCAAAATGTAGTCAGAGGTGTGTATGCTGAGCAGGTGTGTTGTGTTGGGCTCTACTGACCTGAGACGCGATATACTTTTCCAGAGGACTCTCCATTCGGCCCATGTTCAGCATGGCTGTGTTGGGC
This sequence comes from Naso brachycentron, assembly GCA_029874485.1. Taxonomy (NCBI): domain Eukaryota; kingdom Metazoa; phylum Chordata; class Actinopteri; order Acanthuriformes; family Acanthuridae; genus Naso; species Naso brachycentron. The sequence goes on from JAQFJA010000001.1 coordinate 4,189,504, forward strand.
GGCTGCTCCGCTGCTGACTCCTCATTTAGCAATAACTTGCCTTTGAAGTTATGGACCACACACACCACCTACGATACACACACAACAAATTAAATGAATTTGGATCTATAGTCTCCCGGCACAAACACGAACACATACAACCAATGCGTGGAAGTGCCCCAGCGGAGGACACAGATGTGGGTGTAACTAAATTTCAAGGACTGACAGAATTTCCTCAGTAGCTGCTTGGATTAAGAGAGTAACTGGAGTATTTAGGTCACACATGTGTGTATTGACTTTTTCCTGGGGGCACTACTGTAGCTGAGATAGATGTGGGTGTTGCATGAGCTCCTCTAATAAGAACAAAATGGGGCTTCGAGGTTCAAATAAAATAGCCATTTTCAAGTTGGCTGAGCAGAGAAGAGATACACAGAAACTCTGAGGCTGGAGCAGTGTCGAGTCCTCAGCAGTCTGTTATTTCCTACAGAGCAGTGAAACCTGAAAACTTCAGGCTGCCAATCAGGTCTCTACTTTTGTGGTACCTTTCACAAGTCAAGGGCCTGAAGAAGAATGACATGTCACGTGAACTGCATGAAAGCTTGATGCTGTTCCCTCTGCTGCTGTACTAGCATTGGACAGTGTTTTACACAAAATTAAAGTGTCACACACACGCAGGAAACTGCATTCCAAGCAAAAATGTTTTGTTTAACATCTGACAAGCTGGTCAGGGAACATAAATAACTCAGAAAATTCTTCAACAAATATTTCTTCTGTCCACTGAGAGATTGATTTGCTATAGCAAAACTCTGTGCCACTCTCATGTCGCTTATGGTAACTGCTGTGGTGTCATATTGTCAAGCAGCTTTACAACGGAAGGAGAGAGGGCGAATCTGGGAAGGCTGTATGTGAGGGTGAGAACACTGCCCTCTGTAGGCAGTAGACCAGTAGTGGGGGAAAAAAATCGATTCCTCTAGGTACATCGCGATTTGAATGTGGAGGATTCTGAATCGATTAAAAAAAGGCCAATAATAAACTACCTGAATTTTAAATAATGGACAATAGGTGGAAATGAAAAAGGTGGAAAACGGAAGCACAGTGTGCCGCGCACCGAGACAGTTTATGAAGTTCACACAAGAAAACAAGAAAAAAACATGGCTGATCACAAGATCCAACCAGCACTGAGTGGATTAACAGCTAGCATTTGGAAGCATTTTGGCTTCTACAAGGTTGATGGTGAAAGTGAAATGAATTAGAGCCACACCACATGAAAGCTGTGCCACTCTAAAATAAAATCAAGATGCATCAATTCAAGATGTATCTTGATGCATCATAATCATTTTATAATGTGACTGCAGGCCCCTGAATCCTAATCAAATTAGACTGTTAGCTGCCTAGAGATTCTAGTAGGTAGGGTTTGGCTCTAATGGGGATGATTCTCAAAATACTGACCCAACTTCTCATTTGGTTGATCCCTGTCTAAAGGTCACCATTAGTGTTGGGGGGCTTGACATTTCTTACCTTTTACACACCAGGGGCCTCATGTATAAACAGTGCGCACACACTAAAATGTTGCATATGCTATGTTTCACACACACGTATATGTGTAAAAATGAGCATGAAGTGAGAATGTCCCACAAACTCTGTCATTTGGCAGTGCAAAACTTCAGAGTACTGAAACTCCATAAATGTGTCAAAATGATGT
>JAQFJA010000001.1:4196548-4207545 GCA_029874485.1 Naso brachycentron
TTCTAAGTAAAAAAAAATTGATGATAATCAAACTGTTTGTTCTCCTTTTTCCCCAAATTAGAATCGATAAGAGAATCAATAAAGAATCGAATTGTTAAGTAGTATCGATAATGGAATCGGAATCGTAAAAATCTTATCAATTCCCATCCCTATTCATAAAACAAACAAGGACCCTCGTAACGATTTAGGACCCGTTCAGGACAAGCAGAGGACACGTCTCTTTGTATATCAACATTGAAAGTAAAGTTGAGGTTTTTGGTCGGGTTTGAGTTCAGGTTAAATGCTGCAGACTGTCGAGAGCTGCTATTTACAGACTGCAGCCACAGACTTTAGCTTAGCTGGCCAGGCTAATAGCTATAAGTAACTCAAATTAAGCAGCTAATATTCACTAATAACGATGTAACATGGCCTCAGTGTTTACTGGAGAGTTACAGAAGCAGACGTAACATTAGCTGTGCTTGTTGAACTGTGAGGGGTTCAACGGGGAATGAGGACGCCCGAACAGTTTTGCTCAGAGCATTACGTTACACTTTTCTGTGTTTGGTTTTGGAAAGGGAAAGAACGTAAATCTCCTTCGACCCTCGCTGAATAACGAGCACCACTTTTAAAAGTGCCCCAGACACGTTTAACCATAACGCGCTCGACATTGACAAATAACGCTCAGTTCATGTGTAAGAGGCACAGAGCAAAGTCGTCATGCACTTTTTTGTACAATGTTTCCTCTCAGCTTATGTGGACTTCTGTGAAACTGAAACTAATTGGCAGACAGAAATATTGCACTTTACTTTTTTGTATTCTTCAGTTACAGATGTTGTGATGTATCGTTATATGGTTGTGTAGCAATAAATCGATTATCGCAGATATCGTGTATCGTAATATTATTGTTATCGATCGTCACAATATCATATGGTCCCACCCCTACAAATAAATGCATCGTGATTAAATGAGTTGTGGAGAAATGTTGAAACTTTGATTTGTATTCACAGTGTTATTTTTGAAAGTATAATCTTAGTAATGACCCACTCAGAACTTAATCAATGACGCTCACAGTGTCCACAGTTAAAGCGACTACACTGATGGTGGGCTGGCAGATGCATGTTACAAAGGTCACGCTATTAATGACTGTGGATATCAACAGAGGAAAGGTGACACGTTTAAATTTCAGCTGACCACGCTACATTAATCACAGCATCTTTGGATGTGACCCTTCACATCACAACTCATCACATGCAGTTGATACAGCAGGCTGCTTTCATCTGGCAACATCCTGTTTTATTTCATTATGCATTCATTACCGGACTGCAAGAATTCAACAATATAATATGCATGAGGTGATCCAGCACTGATCAGGGGTTATACTAGCATACCCATGTCTTCAAATTTAATTACGATTAATCAGGAAAATACACTGGCTGAGACAAGTACAAGGAAATATTAGAAACCCATCTTGATAATGGAGGCAAATGTAACTGACTGGGCAAGGTGGTGGATCAAACTTATCATGCCTACTTAGAAGGACAGTTTTTGGCAAATTCAAGTGCCAGTCCAGTCACTGAAACACACACACACACACACACACACACACACACACACACACACACACACACACACACACACACAGAGCAGCTGAGTGTGAAGTAAGTAATGGCACTAGCCAAGCCTGTCAGATGAGAATTATCTTAATTAAATCCCAGTGACAATTCTAATAGGAGGCAGCCGTGACTGATGACTGGGATCTGCCGCTGGTCACATCACTGCAGTACACTCTATTTTTACCCCTCTCTTTCCCTCCGTCTTCCCCCTCCATCTCATTTCACTCGCTCTTCTCCCCATCTCACATTTCTTCTCCCTGTCTTTCATCTCTCCGTTCACTTGACCTCCTCATTTGCCCACCTCAGTCTCTCACTCTCCTCCCATAACTCCTCCTTTAGTATCTCCCTCTCTCCAGATCTTGCCCCCCCTCCTCTGTCTCCTTCCTTCCCATCTTTCTCTCTCTCCACATCATTTCTATTATAGGCTCATTTTCTTGGAAGTGCTCTTTTCCCTTGAAAAGTAATCAGTGAGAAATGCAGGCATCAAGCGCAGGGACAGTTGATAAAGGAATCTGGAGCCTTCAGACGTGAAAGTAAAAATCCTTAAGTGTTGTACTTGAATCAATATGTGTTTACAAAGCAAAGCCTTCAAATGAAAGAGGCAGATTAGAAAGCGGGGTCAGTAAGTTTGGAACAGAAGAGAGTGGAGCAGAACTGAAAGTCAAACAAAGGGACACAGAGGGCAGACAGCTTTAAAACAGTTCAGCAAACTTGTGTTACTGAGGAGTCTTGGTCTGTTCTGTCCACAATGCTCCATGAACACACCATAAGTCATCCATCCATCCATTTCAGTGTTTCTTTTACACTCATATTGCTGTAGTGTAGGGAAAATGTTATATATTTTAGCATTATACTCCCATTACTGCACAGTCTTGCTTTCAAATTACAGCAGGTAGTAATTTAAAAGTGATCAAATTTGTCACAGGTTCTGGCTGCACCCGGAACTGGCAAGCTAATCGCAGCCATTCCAGTCAAAGCTCATGATCCCGCTGGCTGCGCCACGCACGTCTTACACCGATTCCTAACTAGACACTACATGAGCGACTTTGTACGGATGAAGCGTGATACATTGTCTAGACTGACTACGAGCAACATCCAGCAGAAGGAGCGGTTGAGTTTGTTGTCAGCAGGCGGGGGATGGAAACGGACGGACATCAGAGTCGATTTTGATCAATCAAAAGAGGCCGGAGGCGGATGTGCGAAATTTAATTCAAATAGAGCCAAGGTGAGCGATATTTCCAGTAAGTGACACATCGCTCTGGCTGTTCGCTGTCGCACAGTGCCGGTTAGGACATCCTCATTGACAAAAACAAAAGCGATCAGCTGTTCGCTCACTCGTGTCATGTCTAGTTAGGAATCGTTGTCAGAAGTGTCTTATATGCAGCTCTACAGTCGGCTCTGCGAAGAATACACGCCGAGTCTATTTTTGAGCAATGCCGGTAAAAGTTGAACAAAGCAGATCAAGTCATACAGGAAATCAGACGCAGGAACAGTAGATAATCTAGTCAATTTTCAAAATAAAATACCCTGTGTAGATCATGTTTTGCTTCAGTGTCACAAGCTGTAGCACTTGATCAGAAGTCAGGAGCAGGTCAGAGGACATTTGACCATCACGACAAGAGTCTTACACTGCACTATACTGCAACTTAATCTATGTAATACTCGACTTGTGACTCTTTGTCTGTCATTATGAAGATGAGTTTGTTTTAAACCAAACCAAAGTCATGTTAGGACGATGTGCTGCAGTGTGAAGTAGGAAAAATAAAAACAATTAAAACAACAAAAAAGAGACACAAATAAATCACGATGCCTACTCAGCCATGGCAGAAACACTTAAATCAAAATAAACAAAGGCACGACGCTCTGCCTCTGAAGTGCTCCCTGTGGGGAATGGTTAACCACAGAGTTTGATAGGTTCTTTCTTTTTTGGTCCAAGAGTAAAAATGTGTTCATCTGTTCAAACATCACCTTCAGCCCTTATGTCCATCCACAAGCTAAAGACCTGCAGCAGTGTGACCTCCTAGGCTGAAGAACAGCATTCACTGTTCACACTGTTTGTGGGGTCACAAGTTCTGTTTAAAAAAGCTCCATTCACAACTAGCACCTCCTCTATGTTGTGTTTGTCTGTGTGGATGCCTGTCAAGATGCTGTCAGAGCGCAGGCTAATGTTAGCGGCTCTGTGCTGCTCGCTACTGAGTTAGGGGAAGCCCAACCAAAGATCTCATCCAGATAGTTTTATGGTCACCACACATGCAGAAAATCTGAACACTGAAAACTTTTTAAGGGGGTCAAGTAGCTTTAGCCCCAGTTTTTAGGAACACTGTTGTATTGTATTGTTTTACACTTTCCCAGGAATCTGCAGCTTAAAAACTCCACTTGCTACCGTCGTCGTTTCAGCCACAAAAACCAGACAGAAATGAGAAGCCTGCTTTGTTCTTCCGTGTGAAAGGACCTATTGTTTTTTGTTTAAAAAAAACATAAAAACTAAACAAAACATTAAAATCTGAGGTGCAAAATGTGCCACTGTTATCATTGTAAGCTGCGTGTGTGCCAAGTGGGAACAGGAAGCTTGACAGGAGAAAAACAACAATGAAGGCTGTTGTAGTTGCTCAGTGAGTGGTCAATTTGCTGTGTTAACCTTTCAAAAGTGTGATCTCTTATTCATGCTTCTGCCCTTGGCTGGCGAAGTGAAAAGTTGCTTGAAGCAGTACGCAGGCTGGTTCAAAAGCTGGGATGGACCAAGATCACACAGTAATAATTACAGAGGTAGTGACCTCCTGAGACCATGCACAACGCAGCTAAAGACACAATCAATTCTGCATAAATTCAATATATCCTGCATGGATTATATGAAAGAATGTTGTGTTTTTGTTTCTTTTATGTACTAACCTGTAAGCCATAGCCAGGGCCCAGGCGCCAGCAGCACAGTACAGGGAGTCTCGGACCTTGGCTTCCTTGCAGGTGGAGCATGTTTTGACTGGGAATAGGCCAGTGGTCGGACTCTGGTAGTTCAGAATGGTTGTCTTGACTAGATGGAGAAAAACAGAGAAAAACAGCAGAAATTGGGATGCAAGAATTCTGGCAATTTTGTTATTATCTACTCAAAGACTAAAAAACTGCAGAATTGAAAGCACCTCCATCAGCCTCTGACGAAACCACTGAAGTGACTCTAAAATGACTTTTTCTGCAGTCAGTGCAGCATAATGCACGTTTTAAAGACAAGTTCAAATGTAAAGTCAAATGAGTACTATTTATATTTTTATTTGTCACTGAAAATGCTGTTGCCAAGCGAGGCATTACTCCCATTACACCGAAATCCATCTGTACCAGATGCATTTTGATCCAGTTTCTAGATGCTCACGTGGAGCAATTTCAGTCAGTTTTGCCGTGTCAGTGGGCACAGAAGTTGCCCCAGGGTCCGTCAGAGGTGGCACAGTAAAGAGCCACAAGCATTCTGGTCTTTTTCTTTCCCCTGGCTTGTCTGCATTTGTGAAAAGTAAATGGACTGCATTTATAAAACACTTTGAAAGTCATTCAGCTGCTCAAAAAACCTCACAATACAAGTCAGCATCCACCCATTTACACACATTTACACACTAATGGCAGGGGCGTCTATACAAAGTGCCTGCTCATCAGGAACACACACTCACACTGACACACCAGAGGCTCAAGAGCAATTTGGGGTTCAGTATCTTGCCTTAGGACAATTTCACAGGCGGACTGCAGGTCTGCGAAGTGGGCGACCCGCTCTACCTCCTGAGCCACAGCCACCTCCTGAAGTGCCATAATATAATATTTATCCAACTCCTCAAACATGGTTGCAACTCTCTTACTCTGCTGGTGGTGTCTGACCCGCGACCCCCCCACAGGCTGTGCAGTGGTTCCCACTGCCTCCTCCTTTCCTGTGGTACTCGTACACGTATAATGCTTAAATTAACTCCATTCAGTTGAGAAAAAGGGTGCACAAAGGAACATGGCAGACGGTTTTCTCCTTTGATTAAAGCAAGCAAAGGTGATGTAATACAGTCACTTTCAGCAGAGCTCTTTCAGTTTTTGTCATGCAGACATCTTTTCATGATAAAAGTGCATCAACAGATGGAAGCCTTTTAAATGGAGCAAAGTGTGAACCACGTCATGAAAAGTGTGAAACGGTGGAGACCAGCAATAATTCCTTGAGGGGAAACTCTTGGATTCATGGTTCCATTGTTTTGCCTCATACTTGGATTGTGCTTCACAAGCTGACAAGAGTCAGTTTATGTTTATGTTTTGCAAGCCAGTGAAAGACACACATTGAGCTGTGCAAGCGGAGTTGCTCTTTTATGTGCACATATCACCTCCAGTAAGGGGCTTCACTTAAGCCATGTTTCCACCTTCTGCATAGACCCTTGGAACAGCATGTAACCTGGACAAAAAAGCATCTGAACCCTGAGTCTGTTTTGCTTTTCCACAGCATACAATCTGAAATGTGACAGGTTTGTTACTGTGGCCTCGGGGCTCACACTCATCACCTTTCCAGCAGCTGGGAAACAACGGACAGAATATTGTTTGTCTTGAGAAACTCCAGCATTTATTACCTGACACACTTTAACTTGTAATGTACATTAACAGCCAGTATGACTTAATGCTAACCTTTTCCTCTGCATCACATTCATCATCACCTTTCTGCTGCTCATTCACTCTCCTGATCTCTCTCTATCTCTCTCTCTCTTGCTCAAACACACAGTGACTATGCACACAGGTTTCCTGTTGCTTCCTCTCAGTATGTGGTTGTTTAATGCAACAAGGAAACATGCTTTGTTTGAGAAAAGGCCGCAGGCAGCAAGACAAAAGACTGACGCAAAAAACAGGTGGGTTTGGAAAAATCCTACATCAGAGTAGAGTGTGCGATGAGACGACTCTAGTTGTTCTGATTCTAGAATCAGTCATGACTGCAGAGTTTTAACTCCACTCTTTATGAATAGACGGACTGACTGGTGATAGTTCTATTGGTACCATCCACAACTTTTGACCATAGAAACACTACAATAACCATTCTAATTGGTAACGAACTGAACCAAACCGTAAAGCTTAGTGACTAAGTAAGTTATGCCTTTGGAGGGGCCGGGAACCTAACTTCTGTTTCATTAGCAGGCGGCCGCTCAGTGTACAAGTACATGGCTTGGACATGACGCTACTATGTCACAGGGACTTACCCCCAATCCAACCCTTCATAGGGGAATAGCTTGGTAGAAACTTTTTCAATCATGAGCATAAGTAGAGACCAGCGTAATTTCCTCTAGGTAAAATCAATACGTGAATCTTCAAATCAGAAAGTCAGATATTCAGGTATTTCAACTACAGAACCAGGGATTATGTAAACTTCTACCCTGCTAGTATTTACATATCACTGTGTGTACATTTTTTGGGGCCATAAACATAAGAAACAATTTAAGTTGAAGGGATCTTTAAATACTACAACATCTGTCTACGTAATTGTCCCTCCCTGTTACTTCCCCTGTATGAAGTCTTTGTCAGGCACATAAGTACTTGCAAAGAGCCAATTAGAGACCCAGCTATACAAGGTCAAGAAATCAGCATACTCCTGCTGAAATCCAGCTAAGGAAACTCAGAGTTCTCTTATCCCATTTTTCAGCTCAGGGAGAGTTTTGTTTACTTCCCCTGAGTTTTCATCTGCCTTCATCAGGTAAAAGTTTTGATTTCTTCCCAACTCTGGAGTGAGTATTCTAATGTAAACTAGCATGCTTACACCAGAATTAGCTCAGAGCACAAGCGTCCAACAGCGTCTGCAGACTCTGTGAAATACTTCCTCTTTTTATGAAATATAGTCCTCACAGATGGCAAAACAGGATTAAATGTGTAACACATGATTGTTTGATAGAATTTGTTGTTAACATTAGAATATTAATGTGCAGCTCAAAAGATGTTTGGAGGTATAGGATAAGAAACGGTCTAAACAAAAGATTTTAGATAATCTTCATTTCAAACAAACAAAGAATAAAATATACATGGAAAAAGAGAACAAAACGTAACAAAATATTAGTAACTTAATTTTCTAATATAGAGAGCAGAGATGCCATTAGGTAAAATTTCCATACATCCTTCTTTTCATTGGGGCATATTAATAGACACTTCATGTCAGAAATGGAGTAGGAAGAAGCAGAGCTTATCTAGTCCTATCTCTGTTTTATGTTATTCAATTGATTAGTGCAAAATTACAAAAATAAAAAATGAAAATAGGTTCAAATTTTGTTATTTGATGTCGGCAAAAATAATAAAAACATGCCAATAAGGCCTTGACCATCAGCAACTACGACACTCCCATTCCTCATTCCTGTTACTCCTGAAAATATAGTTTTTAAACGTCTTTTTAAACTGTGTGATATTTTCACTCTGATGTGTTCTTTAAACCATTTCACAGAACCCCCACAATATGAAATGCACATACTTTTAAGATTTGTTCTGACACAATGTTGTTTCATATTTAATTTCCCTCTAAGCTAAAACCACCCTTGCATCTGTAAATAGTTTCTGTATGTTAGGTAGAAGTAAATTTTTTCTTGCTTAGTACATTATTTGTGGTGGATCTATAACCTGGATTCTAAAAGCATGTGTTCTCCCAAAATTAGTTCAGTTTTCTTGACTTTTAAAGACCTTGAATTCATTACATTGACGCCTAAGGGACTGTACGTGCAAAATGAGTCCATACTGTACAATGAAAGTATCAAATACTCTAAAGGGAAAGTACAAAAATCTATAAATTATTTTGGTGTTACCAGAATGAGGGGGAAGCTCTATGACAAAGGACATTTCCATGGAAATGTGGGAGTCATTTTTCAGCTACACGTGACTGAACGTCTGTCTGCACTACATGGGCAAGCAAAGATAAACTAAGATGGTTCAAGTTCACCAAAGTTCACGCTCAGCATTAGTTACTGAGGACAGAACAATGGATGAAAGCTCTTAATACGAGCAGATCGTAGCCCTCCAATAATATATGCTGAAATATTACATACTCAAACAGAAGGCCTCCGGGAAAGTAATTTATCTGCTTCACACACACATGCACAAACACACACGTGCAGGCCCACACACACACACACGTCCTCGTCTCCTGCAGAGGTCCCCTCACTGATGACTAATGTGTCTAGAGGGATCACTTCATTTTTCATCAGAACATTATGCAGTGCAAATGAAGGGGACATCCATTCTGCACTGTCGTTTGTTACAGAGCAAAAGAGCGACAGGGAGGAGGAGAGTGATAGAAGGAGAGATGGAGGAAGACAGAGAGGAGGGAACGAGAGATGGAGAAGAACTGAGCGCATGCAAGAGGAGAAACAGATGATGGATGCGTGTCTGTGAGTACAAAGAGTGGAAGTAGCGGGCACAGAGAGAGAGGCAGGGGGGTGGGAATGTCAGGCCGTCTGTGCGTGCGTGTGTGCGTGTGTGTGTTTGTGGTCAACTGAAGGCGACAGCCAAATTGGTAATGAGAGGAGGTTCATGGGGTGAATTAGGCAGGAGATTAATAAACCTCTCAGGTACTCCATTTTAAGTACTTAGTAAGTGTAAATTTACATGCATGCACACATGAACATGCAGATTTGTATTAGTGTCAGGACATTCTGCTCCATAATGTATGTAAGACGATATCTATTAACGTAACTGTGTTTGTAAAGAGGAGACTTGAGCTGTGCAAAGACAAATATCCCTACTGACAGATTGACTTTTATGTCCTTCTAAGGTCACCTGGTCTCAACATGGACTAAATTCAAAGTAAACACACATACTAAGCACATACAAATACACATTCACACACATGCGCACACACAGAGCAATCCCCATGCAATCAATCTGACAGTTAACCAGTAATAGGACTGTGCCTTTGGGCAGAGGCTAATTTAGACTTTGGCTACATTAGTGGTGGAATGTAAAAGGCTGTAAGATGTGCAGGTCATCACTCTCACCAACACAGCTGTGTCACACACACGTTTACCTCAGTGCAATCTGTCAGGCTGACCACGAATACATGAAGAATGTGATGTCAATAAATGGACCATCTGCTGTTAAAAGGTACAACTGTCCTTAGGGCTGTAACCATCAGTTACCTTCATTATCAATTAAACTGCCCATTATTTTCATGTTTAATCAATTAATCATTAATTTCATGAAGTATGAAAAAAAAAGTCTGAAAAATGGTCATCTGAATTTCCCAGAGCTCAATGTGACGTCTTCAAATTGCTTCTTTTGTCCAAACAACAGCCCAAAACACAAAGACTGCTCATGTTTGATCATAAATGACACAGAAAAGCAGCAAGTCCTCACATTTAAGAAGCTAAACCAGCAATTCTTTTTACTTTTTATTTGAAGAATGACAAACAATTAGTCAATTATTAAACTAGTTGGCGATTAATTTTCTGTCGAGTGATTACTCAATTGATCGTTGCAGCTGTATCTGTTATGACAGTATGTTGCACCTTCTTGTATTGTTCATCTAAGGCATCTCTTGTACCTTTGTGTCTTTCGGAGCAGAGCTCATGGTGACTTAGGCGCTGTTGTCTGTCTGAATTTAAGGTGAATCCTCCATATTCACAGTGATGTCGGCGCTCCATGCATGTGCATCCGTACCGTGCTGAAGCCCACCTCTTCCCACCGTGCCAGGGCTGCCAAAGCGTGCCATGCTTGGGCACAGTACTGAGCACTCACACTAGTCAAACAAACTGAACTTTGAGGGGGGGATTTCCTCTCTGCTTCTGATATCTCCCCTGTGGTCATTCAGTTTTTATCTCCAGTGGGGATACGTCTCATCCCCCCTTCTGGTCAGACTACATTAAATGCATCACATACTCCAGCCAATAGATGTTGCAAATTAATAAACAGTACAGGCTATTTAAAAAAAACTCATTATGGATCCCAATCACAAGTGGGTCCAATTCTCATTTTTCACTTGCAATGATGACTGTGCTTCACACTTTAATTGACACACAGTGTCTAGTTAGCTGTCATTAAACAATAACAACCAGCTTACTACTTAAGTTTGCTAACAGCTACGTAAAGTGATTACCAACATGAAACAGCAACAGAGCATTTTGTCATATTTTGTAGCGAAAAATTGCCAGAAAAATAGCCAAGATGGCAGGACAAATAACAATGACAACCAGCAGCCAGCATCACCGGAACCCACTCAGGTGCAAGCAGGTGTTTTAGGTCCACCTTGCCTCTGGACCAAGACGATCAAATTTGAATTTCTCCTACCACTCTACCACTATGTGGGCACGGTGCATGTTGGAGTGTAATTACTGTTGGATGTTTGAATACAATAATTGCTGCGTAATTTTACTGTCTTTTTTTTTTTTTTACTGTTTTACTACCCTGTTTTTTTCACAAATCACACACTGGCCTAGTGTGAGT
>JAQFJA010000001.1:4207645-4229945 GCA_029874485.1 Naso brachycentron
TGTTTTACTACCCTGTTTTTTTCACAAATCACACACTGGCCTAGTGTGAGTGTGCCCTTATACAGACCTTCTGTCAACAATTATATCCAATATATATGTATATATATATGTATATATATATATATATATTAATGTCAGTGTTTGTATGATAACTCCCGAGACATATTCAAGTACATTTAATAATTGGTTACTGTAACTGCAAACCCAACGCTGGATGTAGTATGTATGTATGTAAGCAGGCTTATGTCACAATTCGTCAATTCAACTAAAAATCCAGCGATTATTCTGGAGTTACTGTCACATTTATTCTTTTTGTCATCCACTCTTTTTCATCTGGTGAACTCTTTCAAGTAAGTTTTAAAAAGTATATATTATTATTATTATTATTATGAAGTTCTCTCTTTGACATATCGCTCTGACATATTTCCGTAAATGTATTTCACAAGAAAAGCTCAGGATAAATGAGCTGAGGTGCTCAGATGTGGCTCGAGAGGTTTCATTTTCTTCAAATCACTGCTGTGGAAGTCATTATTAGATGCAGAACATAAAAGATGAGTTTGCTGAACGCTGTTCAGGCTCAGACTGAAAGTTTCTCTGGATGCAAATCAACTGTTGTTGGGAGTTTTCCGCGTAGCCATCCATCAAGCTAATGTCCCACTAAATCAGCAGCTAATGTCTCAGACGCACACAGTCTGCTCTTTTACAATGGGCCATTTCACTGCAGTGACAGGGTGGAGAAAATGAGAGAAGATGATGAGAAAGAAAAAAATCTGGAGAGAGACTGAAAAGAGAACAAAATAAGAGGAAAGCTACAGAGGAGATGATATCTTAGCAGCTGCACAGTGGATGCTACTGAAAAAAAAAAGGAAAAACACAAACTGTGATGCTCAGTGTTCAAGCCGGTCGTAACAAAAACTGCTCTGCCTGACTAATGTTTCCTGCAATATAACAACTGTGACATGAGTCACTGTTGAATGTAAAAATAATGCAATGGTCTCAAAAAACACGTGCAAAACATCAATAATGCTGACAGAACAGAAACAGTTTTTGTTTTAGTACATAAAATAGTAATTCATCATTTTGGAAAACATGCTGATCAGATTTCTTTCCGTGTGATGGAAGATCATCATCAATCTTCAAAAGAAAGACAAAGTCAACAGATGATGTTCAGGCAAGTTTATTATTATTTATTACGTTCCCCTGAAACCAGTAATTGTAATTTTTATAGTTCGATTTGTGTTAACATTAAACAATGAAGACAAAACGTGTAAATTGGTGTGGATTAAAGGCCTTTTTATATTTCACCTGTGAAACTGTGCACCTTTATCACAGTGGTCAAGAAGATGTTTAACACTTAAGCATCGCGTTGTGCTTTATATTCAGAACAACAACTGTATTTTTTATAGTCAACTAGTATTAAACCTGTTACATTTAAGTGAAACTAGACAACTTTTTGGCTTAGCTTTGTCATTATGATGTATAACCTGATTAAACAGTGTAATAGTTGCTGAAAAATGACACCATTCGCCACTAAATTGGTCTCCAATAAGCCCTGTTTTTACCATGATACCACGGGGATGAGGGTTTTGCAGAGAAATGAAAATCAGTGATGCTCTCTGTACTCTCTGTCCTGATTGGCCGGTCTACTCCATGCTTCTTAGCAACAGGTGATGTCTGTACGAGCTGATTAGCTCACCGTGCTCTGACTCACCTCTGCCAACAACAGAGTGTCTGTAAGACACACCGTCAGTCGGCTCAAGCTGAGACGGACCAGTTTACTCCGCTGCAACTTTCCCTGCAACCGTTTGGTCTCAGTTCAAACTGGACTTAAAAGAGAGAGAGACAACAAACGGAATAAAACACAAGCCGACGCTAACGACTGCAGCGGATTTGCTTCCCAATGAGTCTCATGCTACAGCCAACGTTAGCTTGCTAGCTTGTTTGCAGGAGTTATTTACTGCAACTTTAAATACAGCATAATACAAACACCTAAACACACTTTTCACTAATGGAGTGATGCCTGCGACTTATTTCAGGCAGACAACTCAAGCTGCACTGATTCATATTTGTCATACGTCATCTCGTGCATTCTTCCAATAGGCGGCTTATTTAAGCTGCAAGATTTCCGGCATCTCCCTCTGCTCTGTCATTGCTGAAGACTCCCACCAGTGCTGCGCGGTAACGTTCAATCCTCCACCTCCCCAGCAACCACCTGCAAGCTCCAATTTGGGGTTTAAGATTCATGTCATCATCACCCCTTAATTTCTGCATGTAAAATAAATTTGCAAGGAGTGATGAGGTCAGAGCTTAGACGCCAAACTCAAACTGCATTGTGCTGCTGTAATAAACATTTCAAACCACTACAAATGTGAGTTGTCTGACTGAACTGATCATCTTGATTTGTGTGTTTGGATGTATGTATATTCTCTTAAATGAAAACATGAATACAGCTGAATGAGATTCCACAAAACAGCAGTCCTTTTTGCAATGCATGTTGGGAAACAGGTGTAACAATTTGATCACAGGAAGCCACAAGTCATGTTGCATTGCAGCAACTTAACATCAGGAAACAGCACAGAGGACAGAGTTTGTACAGTCTGCTAGTGGATTTTATCTGATGCACATTAAAACTAATCAAATCCTGTGAGAAATAATTTTTTTGAAGAGAATGTGCAGAAAAAAAAATCTAAATAACTGCTTCTGTCTTTTATTACAATGTCACAACATTTGCTGTTGACCATCATTTTGTACTGATGTTAAACGTCATCGTTTTTTTCTCAGACAAAATCCATGAGTTCTTAAATCCCCAAAGTTTTTGAGATTAATGTAAAAATAAAACAAAGAAACAAGTAAAGCAACTTTTATTCTCTGATTTCATTCACTTAGACATGCCAAAATGACATTGTCATTTTGCTGGGAAATCCAGCACCCAACCGCCTAAACTGGCTTCACGCCATTAAAAACAGGCGGGAGTGTGAGAGAAGCTGAAAAAAAAGACAATTAAAAGAGACAGAAGGAAGAGGAGAAAAAGAATAAAAAACAAAGTGAAGCAAAACAGCCAGATAACCTCATACTTCTGCAACAAGCTCATGATGACTATAATAAGAAAAGGGGAAAAAAGTGTTTCTGCATTCCTTAATCGGCGTGAGCCAGACGGCAGAGTGATAGTGCCTTCTGCCTCCAGTGTTATCAGGAAGTCGAGTCAATGGAGTGTGGCTACAGTGCCGCATAAATAAGGAACCATGGAGAGGTGAGGGAATGAAAGACGAGGGGAGAAAAAGAGAGAGAGGCAGGGATGAAGGAGTGATGAACTATGACAGACTGAGGTAAATGTTGCCTCATATTCTTTCCCAAATAAAGGACAACAAGTCCCTGACAGCAACAGCATCATGAGCTCGAGGCTGCAGAGAGCGGCTCTGCAACAAAACAGCAAAGAAAGAGAAAGGAGGACAAATGTAGCTGGTTTGATTTGTCATTGTTACCCAGCCTCACCCCTCTCCTTCCCCTTTCCTCCCATAGACGGACAGAAAGCAGGTAAATTGGCAGGCAGGTCTGAGTGCCAGCGATAACAATGTTGGCTTTGTTCCCTGCTAGAATTGGACGAGTGCGTCCAGCCACCACCCCAAAACAACAATTAAACAAGCCCAACGTTCAATGCTGCATTTGCGCCACACTACAATCTGGTGGAGGCTTTTCTCTGTAAATCTGTGGGGTTTGAACGCAGCTGATGCTGGAGGCTACGCTGTGCTCGCTGATAGCAGCAAATCACTTCCAACTGAGAGCTACACCTGTTGCACACTGAGCTCTGCTTATTGTCTTCTGTCATTTTCTAAACACGCATGCACATGCGGCCTAATGAATACTAAGAACCACATACAGATGGCATGTGACACACAAACACACACAAACAGGGCAGAACAATGAGCTGGGTCGTATCTGCCAGAAGTGTGTTCATGAGAGAAAACAGAGCAACCAGCCCAGAACAGACGCTTTCACACATTAACAATCCCTCCATCCACACCTGGGCTAGAGGCCGTTATCTTCAGCTTTACTCAGTTAAAAGTGTGGGATGAAACTGCAAAACACACCAAAACATATCAGCTTACTGCAGGAGAAAGCTTTAGTCGGTGAAGTCTGAGTAAATCCTGTGTCTGAGCCAAATCCTGACCCAAAGCTGTGAGTTATCTGTTTGTCTGAATACATTTTATTTGTCTTTTCCACCATTCACAGCCTTTATTAAACTTATATCAGTCTGACTTTGTTCTACTTATTATAGATGCAGCAACCTTAATATCATATAAACATGAGACAGCATAAAAAGATTTCCTGCAATAATAAGGCCAGTATATTATGAAGCTATTTGGGAAACACTTCATAAACTGAGGAGGGGGGTTAAGAAAGAATCCCGCTGAAGGACAAAAATATTTTTTAAAACGCAGCAACTCTTAAGGCCACGTTTACACGGAAGCAGCCCTGCTTTCCTTTTTTGTCTTTAAAATATGTTCACATTTACACGAACAACTGAAAGCGCTGTAGTATGCATGCCAGGCCAGTAGTCTGTGGTGTAACTTTGCAATGACATACAGTTGGAGCTGCCAAAGTTGTTAACTTCCTGTTGCTGATAAGCCCAAAGCAGCAACAAATTAAAGAAATTCAGCCGTAGACTGACTTCTAAAATTATCCTATGTGCACTTAAATTCACCTCTATAGACTGTCGTCATATTTGACCTGCTTTTGGTGCACTGTGGAGTGTTTAATCAGAGTTTGGTAGTGGCATTGACTTGTGCTAGCATTAGCATCGTCACTGCATTCACAGGCACTCCATTTGCCAGTTTACACAGCCAGAAAGATGGTTGCTGTTTCAAAAGATTCCACTCTGGAACCCAGTTTCAAACATAAAAGAAAGGCTGAACCACAACAAAAGTGTTCGTTTGATGCCAAAACTTGCCCCGTGTAAACTGCCCCTAAGTTACAGGCTGTGTATCGACAGTCTGATCCGGCAGTGGAGCCTTCATGACCATCATCTGCCAGAGCTCTTCTTTAAATTCACTCTGTCGCAAACAACACAAAGCAACAGTCTTGTTATAAGTCAAGTCGTTCAATATTCTGACCTTAAACTAACCTTAAGTCGATGCATAAGACTAACTTTCGCCTGGTGTCTGACCAACAGTGCAGCTGTAATTTTTTTTCCTCTAACATTCCCGCCTATAAATGCCACAGCTTTTACCACTTAGAAAGGTTTTCTTTTGTCTCCAACTTGGGATGTGCTGCTCTACAGGACTGTCACAAACTTTCTTTTAAATAACTACTTTTTTGCTTTTCAGAAGAGGTGGACTCCTGCACTATAAAAATGCTGCATGACTCTGTAGCTCTGCTTGAAGGCAGTCTTAGATGACTCTACCAAGGTTACAACAAAGTCCTTGTGGGCAAGTCTTGTCAATCGACAGCCATCTTGGCAATGCCCTCTGGCAGCTACTTTGTACAAAGAAGACCAGAGCCCTGTGTAAATGAATGGGAAGAGAGCCATCACCTCACTTTCTGTGGTCACCGGGACATAAAAACAACATGAATAGAATCAGCGGCCAATTGTGATTAAAAAAACGGCTTAAAAAGTTCAGTGACTTTGCCCCAAAATAAGATTTAAAACTTTTTTTCTCGCTTCTACTGCGCATGTACACAGGTTAGAGAATCACTCTAGTGACTCTCCAAACTGCAGAACAACAACGCAATTGGCTAATAGATTTCCCACTTCGACTGTGAACAAAGCCATGGGGAAGAGGTGGGATGTGCGTCATCTTTGTCGTTACAGCCTTTCCTATTCAAAATGATCCGAATCATCTGTCTCTACTATAAAACGTCTCTAGTTACATTCAAGAGCCTTTAGGTCAAGAAAAGGGCTGTTTTTGGAACTGCCTACTACATGCTACATACTATATACTGCATACTGCATACTGCATACTGAATACTGAATACTGTATTGAATACCAAATGAACTATCAGTATGCCATCTGTTCACACTGCAGTACACAGGCAGGTTACCCAGAATCCATTTTTTGGCGATAGAGAGATTCTTGTTTTTTTGTTTTGTTTTGTTTTTTCTTTAAACTAACAACAAATTCCTGGCCAGGTTTTGATTGTGATGTTGCAGCGCATGGTATTGTGGGAAATAGTAGGCGGGGTAGACTGTTGGACGCATACTGGTGATTTCCACCGAATCATTATACATCCGGGAATATTTGGCATACTGCAGATGCTTACATACAGCATACTACTACTTTGTGGCCAGATCAAGACTGCAAGTATGGTATGCTGTTTAGAACAGTGGTTCCCTCTGTGGGGGTCAGGACCCCCCAGGGGGTTGCGAGACACAGAGAGGGGATCCTGAGATACCTTCCAAAAAACAATTTTAAAAAAGATCTAAAATTACATTTTTATACATTATTGTATAAATTCTGGTTATATTCTCTCTTACATTCTTAGAATAATGTGGCTGTTTGTCTGGTTTTCTTTTGTCTTGTATTGATGCTCGGGTTTGTGTGGGCCTAATAGTGTGTGCGCGCGCACAACATTATGTGCCACCTCCAAGGTCGCTGGCGGTCCCCAGTATTTGATACTGTTATGTTGGGGGTTGCAGGCTGACAAGTTTGGGAGCCCCTGGTTTAGAAAACAGCCACGGCCATGCTTTTTGTATTTTGTGTGAAATCTTAAATGTCATTGATAGAGAAAATCTGGCTGCTTCAAGCAGACATGACATGTATTATATGTCTTATCTCAAAGTTCTGCACACAAATAATTATAACTAAAGGTGCATTTTTCAAATTCTTACACCTACACACACAGTAGACAACTGACTTAGCCTCAAAAACTTATGATAACATTTCATTTGTCTTGAAAAAGAACAAAAGAATGAGACATTTTAATGCACTTAAAGCGCTGAAACTCCTCCGAAGTGCGTGTCAAGGATTCTCCGCAGTGCTGTATAGTACATTTTGTTACTCCAACAAGAGCGACTGAGAAAAGCCAAGCTTATGTCCACAGCGGCGAAATCACCACTGATCCTTGGGGACAGCATCCTGAGCTGTATTACCACAATCTAACAGCCACACACAGCCGGAGGCAGCACATGATCCTGCTACTGCACAGTAAATGCAGCTCGATCTGCTTAGAAGGAGTGCTGTGTTCGGCCTCTGCAGCTCTCCGGCTCAACTTGTATTGATTTCACCGGGCGAAAAAAGGAGGGTGATCGTGTTTGTGATCTCAGGGTAATGCAAACACAAACGATGGACTTATCCTACATGAGGCATACTTACTTTCATATTAATTCTCAATATACCAACAACTCCAACTTTTATAAGATGTCAAGTTCTTAGTGTTTTTGTCCATATGTCTCAGATTAACTCTCTCTGCAAACTGTTGAATCTGGTGTGGACACAGACTTTTCTCACAGCATAGTCACAAACAGGCATAACTAATCAGATTAATATTAGCTTCATTCAGTTTGGGTGTTGCAGTGCCAGGGCCTTGCTATTTTGCATGATGGCTCCCCTGCCCAACTTGCTGGCACAGCAATGTGGAACAGGACCAACCGTCATTGATGTCATTAGTTCCACCTGTGATTTTTATGAAATGACAAGTCAGAAGCTCTGGCACAAGGAAGGTCAGTCATTGAACAAACAGATCTCTATCTGCACTGAGTGTGATGGCATTTGCAGCACAAAATTTGACAGCAATTTGCGAACATTTCAAATTAGCCGTTTAACCTTCTGCCAGCCTCATGGTGCGGTCAATAAGGCATTTCCTACAGCAATATTTTATAAAACATTATTTTAGCTTTACTTCTTCATATTAGTTTATTGTCTGAACTAATGAAGCAGTTTGCCTTCATCCAAAGAGTCGATCTGAACACCATCTGAAACAAGGATGCTATATGTTTAGCTGTGTGCACCAGGAGGTAACACAGGCTGGCACAGCGCTGCGGCCACAGCTGCAGCTAATTTAGTAATCAGTACTAATGTGTATTTATCTCTCCTGCAGTGAGGCTGGAGGCTCCTTTACTGATTACACGTCAGAGTCATCACCTGCATTGGGATGCACCAGCTATTGGTAAATTTGTCACTAAGTCTGTGTCCTTGGTTCGTTCTTATTACCTGAAGATCTTCTCTACCAATATCTGCTGTGACAGGACTTAATGCAATGCTCATGCTGTCTCCCCACTCCCATAAATCCCTGATTAATCGGTAATGTTATCTATAGTGCAGCAACTCCCCGCAGCAATGAGATCGAAAAGTTGCCAATCATATACTGCTTGGTTCAGCTGCATATGTCAATCGCTCAACTGGTATACCAATCCCAACCTGCAACACAACACATAACGCCATAAATACATAAATATTTTTGGACTTCATTGACAATGTAAGATCGACATAGCAATGTAGACAATGTAAACATTTCTACGGGTGGTGAAAAAAAACGATTCACATTGAAATCTTGATTCTCATTTTCTAAGATTACAAATCGATTCACAAATACTAAAAATCAGTATTTAATAGTTTTTCTTGATTGGCTGGCCAATAAATATATGATATAGAAAATGAATATGTTAGACGATTACGGCTTGACCAACTTTATACGACTTGAACTTGTTACTGAATTTACTGAGAATTTAAAAACCGTTTTTTGACAAAAAGTTTTGATTTGTGCACATTTAACATAAGTAAACGTTACCTTTTGTCTACGCTTTGTCTTTTTGTGTTTACATTTTAGCAGTGTTCCATCTTAAAATGTAAAAAAATAATAATTACAGTTTTATACACTCTGCTTTCATGCCATAATCTGCCACTCTGTCTTGCAAATCAGACTGACGGAGACCCTGAAATTAAACCCCCTAAATAGGCTTCTGAATCAGGAATTGATATTGAATCAAAAACTGAAAATTAATTGAATCATGAGATACTGAAAGATTCTGACCCCCAGTAATTTCACAGCCAGATCCTTGCAGATGTCTCCAGTAAGCTCGTAGCAAAACTAATTTCAGCTAACACGGTTAATTTAGGCCTAGCCATTGTAGCCGGTCATTGATGGATCTGACTGTAAACTGTATCAGTTGCAATTAATACATACAACATATATGCCACTCATAGATACATCAGTAAATTTCCTTCTTTCTTTCTTTCTTTCTTTAAAGGGACAGAGCACATTAATGAACTGCTGGAGTTAGCAAAACAGCTAATTTGCATCAGTAGTCCTTGAGCAGGTAACACTACAATACAAAAAATACCACACCTGACACAAGTATACACAATATAATATAACATACTTTCACGGTACAATGCTGTGTCAAATTATGAGATAGAAAGTGCATGGCACAGAGTGCCCCGTATACCTGCAACAGCAAATAACACACATGTTGGTTGTGTGCAGGTAACATGATCCACCTGTTAATAAATAATGGTGTATGCTACGTTGATAGCAATAGGTTACCCATTCAAAGTTTACATGGCAGTGCATAAGGTTTGTAGAGGCAATATGAGTTCTTTCTGGTATCGATTAGTCAGACTGGCTGCAGTAGCTAGGCTAAGATGAACCTTGTTAGCTAAAATTAGCTCTACTAGGAGTTTACTGAGTACATTGGCAAGTGTTTAGCAAACATGCACATGACAGTCTGATAGAGACTCTTTCGAGGGGCACCTGGCATAAAGCAACGGTGGGGACCACTCTGAGATGAGCGGCACACCAGTGCAGGGATCATCTGTTGAACCACTAGCAGTTTACCATCGATCACTTTTCAGTCTCGCTGTCACTCACAACTCCCATATGATCCCCCACTGGCTTCCCACTCACACACACCACCAGCTGAGTTCAGTACAGAGTCAAGACAAGCCAGAGCACCTTTGTGTGGACCTCCATTTACAGTCAGTGCATGCTTAGGAAATGGTTTTACGTTTGTAACACCAGGAGCCCTCATGTCTCATTTAATCTCGCCGGCTGGGAACAAATTTCTCTCTAAACAATACTGTGTGTCTGCAAGATGTAATCACTCTACACAAAGCTGCAATTTGAGGATATTGGCAAAACAACTGCAGCCTTAACAGTCACTTGCATTAGCTCAATAGTGTGCTCATGCTTTGGATGGGATATGTGTTTAAAGAGAGAAAAATGGTATCAAGAGCAGTTTTTCTCTCCGACTTGATGGTGTTCAATCAAAAACACGGCACTTAGTAAAACTGTTTATTTTGTGGTTCACAGCAGCACTATTTGTTTCTGATAGCTTTGCATTATATTTATATTTACAGCTTCAACTTGAGGTGACCCCGCTACAGACTATTGATAGAGTGTCATTGAATATGTGCACTTACCAGCACCGTAGTAGCGGTCCAGCTTCTCCCACAGCGGCTCGTCCTCATGCTGGAGATTGGACAGTTTAAGAGGCTCATAAATGGAACCTGGGGAAGGACACATCTGTTACACAAACATCACTGACAGTTGTTATTCCACATCATCCTTAACACTTTTATTTTTTTAAATTTCATGGTTTACTTGTCCCATGAACCCCTAAAAATGGGTGTCATTCATTTTTATTAAGGTTATTAAAGCTGGAGTGAGTTAGACGTATTACAGCTGTGCTGTCGCCGCCGAAAATGGACTTTTTTTTTTTTTAATTTCTTCCCCCCAGAGCATTTGATATTTTGATTGCCATCAGGCAGTTAAGAGGTTTTCTACAAATGTGAGGGGTGTAAGAAAAGATTGATACATATCAATATTGCAATATTATGTTTTGCAATATCGTATCAATTCTCAAAAACACTGTATGGATTTTCATGCAAAGATTTGTGGCAGTGGTTTACTTTGTGTTTTTTAAACCCAGACGGCTACAGCACAAAAACTATTGCCATGACATTGTAATTACACAAAAAAAATCATTTTTTTCCTCAGATTTTATTGTGATGTGTTCTTTATACTATGTCAGTTCTCCTAAAATAAGTTTGAAAAGAAAAATTAGCACTTTATATTGGCTAGCTTACAGTATTGCAATATATTCCAATATACTGGATTGTAACCCCTGTATAGTGATATGTATCGTATCTCCAGATTCTTGCCAATACACAGCCCTAACAAATATGACAATTAACTGCAGGTAAACAGAATTACTAACCCTGCCTTTAATGACTAAACTGGACAAAAACATAGTCAATGAAGCCCATGATTTTCATCTGAAAGTTACTTGCCGATTTTTTAAATTTTAAAACAATAGTTGTATTTCATTCAATCTATCCCAGTATGTAAATGACAAAAGTTCTGCAGTTAGCAGAGCATGTGAATACTTCATTGTTCTTATTTCCAGTTAATGTAAAAGAAAATGAGAAACAATAGACACATGCCATCAGTAAATTCTGTTTTTCACTGCAACACACAGCATAACAAAAGGATCAGCACACAAAACAATATTCAGGCCCTTAGCTAAAAATTCATATGGTAATTTGGCTCGCCACCACATATTTCCTGACGTTTTCCCTCGGAGCCGAGAGAGAGCCGGAGTTTGAGGGAAACCCCTATCTGTTAGACGTTCTCTATTTCCAGACACTTTTCACTTTGCTGAGATTTGCATTTTAATAGGTTCGACCTTGGGTCAATACCACAGGTACTGAAAAATTCACATTCCATCTGAAATTAGCATAATTTCCATCAGCTTAAAAGTTGCTGGGGACAAAGTCAATTCATCCCATTTTAAAAGATAACACTTCAAAAGAGAATAGAGGAAGGCTAATATTCCAGTGTTAATTTCTACCATGAGATCAGACCAATGTGGGGAGTCGTTGTTTGGTTGGTTTTAAACAGTCTTAGAACAAACTGCAGTAAAGCAGACCTCCAAGTGTGTTACACATAAAAGGCCGTACACTATATGACTTCACTGATACTGTGCATTTATTTTGCATCACTTTTGGGTGTTTCACGCAAACTGTGGAGGAACAAGAAGACTTTCCATACAGCTAAACCAACAGCAGACACACTGTCACCAACGTGAGAGCTCAAGTGTACAACTTTATGTTTGTTTTCTTATGATAAACAAGTGCACATTCACAATAGCTGCGACCAGCAGCTGAAAATACAATAAAAATGTAATTCTGATATATTTAGTAAGTAAGTAATGAAAATTACTGTCTGTGATGATGTCTCCTACAAGAGTCTACAGTGTACAGGGGCGGAGCTAAAGCAGAGCAAGCCATGGCCAATGATGGTGTGTATGTGTGTGTGTGTGTGTGTGTGTGTGTGTGTGTGTGTGTGTGTTTTCTAAAAAGTTTAGCCATGTTTCATGAGTCCGTTTAGTAGTTATGCGCCTTTTTGGTACAGTCCACTTCCACTGCCACGCCCCCTTTTTGCCAGTTGGCCTGAACAGTTAATCAGGCTTCAGACTGCACATTTTGCTACCATTTTTTGAGACATAATTTTATACAACTAGTCATGCAGGTGCGCCATGCAACTTTGCTGTTTTGTTTTTTTTTCCCCACGTTGATAAAGGAGTGGGGAGCAAGTCAACTGCGCAGGTCACATCATCTACACTTGTTGGTGTCTCTCGCCGTCGACATGTGTAACGCCACAGCTCAGTATATGATGGGCAAACAAACTACTGATGGATTTGTTCAACAGCGTCAGTCCCTCTTCTGCAACAAAGGTTGAGGAGGAAAAGTCAGACGAGTCAGATTCTGTGGAAGCCGTTGTGGCAAAAAAGGTTAGAAACGACATTTCCAACAGGAATGGCTGAGGTAATGAACTTAAAATAAAATGGCACACTGTAATTTATGTCTATTTATTACCAAAGCATTTGTCAGTAATACAGTTAAAATGGGGGAAAAATGTGAATAATTGAGTCGCAGGTTCTTTTAAGGGGTGGCCCCTAAATTTTTTCCTTGTGCTCCTAAAATTTTCAGTAAGCAGCTACAGTGATATTAGGAAGAAAAGTCAGTCTGGAGTCCTGCTTTGGCTCATGACAAACCTTTCCACTAAATCTTGTGCTAGTCTGTGAATCCATCTGGAGGTTATGTGCCTTTTTGCAATAGGACACTCCCACTGCCATGCCCCCTTTTAGCCAATTGGCATGAACACAAACAAACACACACCGTCTTGACTTCCATGCCAAATTTCAGCCTCCTAGAGTGAAAACTGTGGGGAATTTTTGTGGACCAACCGACAGACAGAGCGACGAATAGAGCTGCTGGTCGCAGCTAAAAATAATAACAGTAATTAAACCTCATAATCAGGAAATAAAGACACTTACAAGAAACAATATGTCATATTTCATACGTCAGCTTGACAGTATCCTTATTTTGTGTCGCTGAGTAAAAAGGATAAATAACAAGAATACTTCTGATTCCCAGTTCAAACATACAGTATGTAGCAGCGATGGTTTACTGTGAACATGAAAACAATTATGTTCTGACTATAGACACTCGCATGTCATCACAAACAGATTGTTTTGGTGATCTTTACCCGTGTCCTCTCCGGCCCTCTGTGTGTGGCTACCTGCATTGCTTTCCTCAAATCTGCTGCCACTACTTACCAAGTCTGAGAACTTTCCGCTGAGGCCGGGCAACCGCAGCCACTGTAGTGGCCATTCTCAAAAGGTGAAATTAAGGCCAATCGTCTCTCTCAGCTAAATCACAAATCTACAGCAATTCACAGAAGGGAGTTAGTAGCACAGAGTTAGATTTCAGACATGCATGAATCAACGATGAATTACACCCTTGAAGATGATGATCACTGACGACATGTAAGGAATTACAATGCACTGAATCTGCTACGTTATTTGAACCCTTTAGAGATACAAAGACAAGATGAATTACTGTATGATGGTCAAGTAATTATGAGGAAGATTTTAGCAGAATAATTACAAAACTATGTTAGGAGACATTACTCAACAGATTATTGCTCTTAATGCTTCTTTATGCATAGCATTCACTTCAAAATACTATGATTTCAGAATGTTGTTCTGCTTGGTTAACACTGCTGCCAAATAAAGGTTCCACCTTATGTTATTCTTTTGATCATTCATAGAAAAATCATTATTTATAGTCGTCTATGCAAGCTGCCCCAAAGCTACACTTTTTCGAATAACAGCAGTTATTAAGACTTTACTACATGATTTATGGAAAAATACACCTACAAACAAAAAAGTACATGTGAAATATCTGACTACGTTTATTGTCGCTGCAGTCATTTCTAACCAAATTTAGTGTTTGGAAGATAAACATCATAATGGACAGTTTTCCTCAGCTTCAAGTAGTCTGAGGATGCTCCAACATGTGATCAAAGTTTTACAGTGGGATCACTTAGTGCCAGGTTCCACAGGCTGTCTGCTCACACTCCATGCAGTCACACAGTACAGTGAACCGTGGATGAGATGCAACAGCGAAAAGGAGACGTGCTGAGAAGCTCCTAAAATAGCCCCTGAGTGCTGCACATTTACACCTCTGACCTTTCATGTTTGTACCGTCGCTGCAGTGGACGAATTAATGGACGGATCAAGTCAAATGTAACCTCGTGTTTAGTGGATGAACAAACAGTCTCACACAAGCACGGCACCACAGAAACTATCGGACGTGTCACACTGTGCGTCGTCATGCAAAATAATAAGTCAGACCTGATCTTTTTGATCGGGCTTTGAATTCCAGGAGTTTCCAGCCGACATCTGCCAGGCTCGCCATGTTTACACAGTGTCAAAATCACTAGAAGTTGAAGGATTTCCGGTACTGTCCTTATAAATAAAACAACCGGCCATCGTTATCAAGAACGTCAATGCGAAAAAATAAGTCCACGTAGCCTAAGTTTCTTACAGTTTGAGCAAAGTTTCAAGTCATATTAATGTAATAATAGTATAATCTTATATTTATGTCGGCGTGACTTTACCGAATCTTCAGCTTGACAAATCTTTCGAATTTATTCTGAAGGTAAACTTTCTTCACTTCCGACTTAGCTCTGGATAACTGTCTTTAACTTGATTCAGCTGTCAGCTGTCAAACCACCCGGAAACACGACACTGACGTAAACTAGGAAATTCTCGTTTTGCAATACAAAGCCTTGTTTTAGCGCATTACCTCTATATTGTTCTGTTGTAATTACATTTTCAGAGCACAGATTCAAATTTTGGAATAAAATATTGCTTAAAACGTAAGTTGTCAGAACAAACAGCTATTTCATTCTGCCGTACAGCTATATGCCGTATTACGGTGGGTGATGTTGTAGGGAGCTGTACCAGCACAAGGATGTGGATGTTCAAATGCAACATTTTGGCGTTTTTGTTACTTTTTGTGGGGCAGTATCACACATTTGCTCTTCAGGATGTAACAGCCGACCTTTTCGGTGCCGAAAATTACGGGACGGTGGCAGCGTTTGGCGATTTTTACGCGGATAAACAGACAGACATCTTCGTTATCAGAGAACGTAGGTTAACGTTATGCTAATTCTTCATTACTGTGGCGTATTTGCTTGTAAACCGCCTGCCAAAATGATGTATACATTAGTATTTGAAAACATTTAGCTTAATATTTTGACCTTTTTGTGATAATTAAAATAAGTGTAACGTTAATGTTACCTGGATGAAACTTGCCGCTATAATTCCTTTGAGGATTTCCGTTAACACTGTGTCTGACTTGGTTCTGTGTTTGCATGTTATTGGCTTTGTTGTTTTAAAAAAGACTAAACTGTCGTGGCGGCTATTAAATGAACAATAGATGTTAAACTTGGCTGTGCTGACTTCTAATCGTTGCAGAGTCTGTGCTGGTGATTTTCTTGGCTGACTCGAAAACACCTTACTTCAAGCCGAAAGTTCACAACATTAAGGACATTTTGCCAAGGTAGATGTGACTTAAAAAAATCCCATTCACGCATCATATCCAACAATTCATGTTCAATTTCCTTTTATGTGTCACGAAGTTACTCAAGAGGTGACTCGGGTTTCCGAGTAATAATGTTTACTCTTTGGGAGGGAATGGCTGCATGTGTCAGCTCTCACTGTAATGATAATATAAACGGTCATTCTTCCTGTGCAGCGCCGCCGTCATCACCAGTGTGGTTCCTGGAGACTATGATGGAGACTCTCAGATGGATGTCCTTCTTACAGCTGAGCTCAACTCCAAGTCGGATATTTTCATCTTCTGGGGACACAACCAGACGTTAGGTACATTTTTAAGAGAGAATGGGTGGAGGACAGAAACTACAGATGAAGGATTTACCTCACATACACATGATTTGATAGGACCCTGCATCATATAAATATGGGTGTTTTTATTCTGATGAAAACTGTATTTTTTTTATAAAGAAGTATACATTCAGTATAAAAATGAGCAGTAAATCTAAAAGCAAGTAGGTGTTTTTATAGCAGACATCTTGACTGTCCATCATAGCTGTGACAAATAACATCACAAATTGCCTAAATTGCTGGAGTGAAGCCATGTTAATGTTATTAATTCCACCTTTGCATTTCCCACAATGCAAGGGGAGGCTGCTGTAAAAAGGAAAATGAATCTGATTCATTTAGAGAGGATACAGATAAAACCACATGTTGAATACATTATGCTTTGACTTTCTACAGTGAAGGGAAGAAAATCAGCTCAAGCAGCGAAATATTTTATTTGAATCCAAGAAGCCCATTTTGCTCTCATGTGTGCGGTTCGTACAGCAAGAGCACCTTGCATGTTCTGAACGCAGCAATGATTGGGCTGCTCTGAAAACCATGTAATTGTTTTAGTTTCAGGGTGTCAGTACTGCTCATGCTAGTCACTGACACTGGCGTATGGGGAATCTAGAATAGAAAGGAACCATCTTAAAATCGATAGTGACATCTGTTTTTACTAAGTTTTCTATTATGGCCACAGGAATGTGTGCTGTGAAAATCATTCAGTCCTGAATGATGAACACAACTAGACAACTGTATCATCATTTCCATATTTATCACTTCCATACTAGTATGCTGAAACTAGAGTATGTCGTACAGTGGTATATTGTCAATTCAGTTCATTAATATAACAGTTAATCCCAACGTATCTGTAATTTACAAAGCCAACAACTGACATGAAGCACTTGGTGAAAATGGTGAAGAGAATTTCCTTTAAACAGGCGGATCCTTCAAAAAAGAACCTGTCTTAGAAGTGGCAGCCATCACCAAAACATTTTTGTAAAAATTCAAGTTTTTAAAAAAAAAAAATAATAATAATAATCAAGTACCAGAGTAGAAGTTTATCAGAAACTTTTGTGAAATTTGTTATTATATTCCTTCCTCCCCTATTTTTCACTACAAACAAACAAAAGGAAAAAACAGATGTAAATTCGCAGTAGCTGTGACCAGTAGCAAAAATTATTGGGATGCAAAATACTGTGTACTTTATTGAATGTTAAATCCTTTCTTTACTGTATATTTCCAAAGAGAGAAAGTAAAGAAATTAATATTACTGTCTGCAGCAATTCCTCCCACAAGAGTCTACAAGTTATGGAGGGGGGGTGGGGCAAGCCATGACCAATAAGAGTGTATGTATTTTCACAAAGTTTGGCCACGTTACATGAATCTGTTAAGAGGTTATGCGCCTTTTTGTTACAGGCCACTCCCACTGCCACACCCTCTTTTTGCCAGTTGGTCCGAACCGTTAATCAGTCCTTTGGCTCATGACCAACCTTTCCACTAAATCTTGTGCAAGTCTGTCAATCCATTTGGAAGTTATGCACCTCTTTGCAGTAGGCCACTCCCACTGCCACATCCCCTTTTAGCCAATTGTCATGATCACACACACACACACTTTACCTCCTCCGCCAAAGAGTGGGGAATTTTTGTGGATCAATCAACTGACTGACCAACAGAGTGACCTGTAGAGCTGCTGGTCGCAGCTAAAAAGAAAAGACGTTATATATTTTTTACACCCAACTTAATACTAAAAGAACTGGGTGTCAACAAGTTTTGATACCCAGAGGGAAGTCAAATCTGTCCGCCAACTTATTTTCTGTTTTGTTTCGTGAGATCAATGTTACTCAGGGCCTTTTTCAACACTTCTTTTTCTGCAGATGTGAGTGGGGGACTCATGCTGAACAAGACCTTCATAGATCAGCCCCTTGTCATGGAGTAAGTATCAGTCTAAATGGTGCCAACATAAACTCTACTCTCTCTTTGGTTTTAAATATTGTTTAGGCAAGTATCACATCCCTGCTGGCTATGGCCTCAACATAACCCGTACCTCTCTCACAGAACATAAGAAGAAACTGTTTCACGGCTTCTGGTTGTATGTATTAGTACTGTACAGTACCGAAAAAAAACTGCCACCTCAATGTGCGTTTTAATATTTTATGATTTTATTTAAATGAAATTAAATCTTTTTTCAGTTTTAATGGAGACATGATCCCAGACATATTTGGAGTCACCGATTCCTCATCCACAGAAGTCTGCTATCTCACCAACAGGTACTGTAATCATTCTCTAAGTCACTTAAAATTTTCCGTGTTTATTTCCTAAGCTCTCCTGCCTTGAATTACATTTTTAAAAGCAGAGCTTTTAACTCTCACTGTTGACGTGTGGTTTTTCTCCCCTTTAGGACTCCTGATTGTCGGAGTGCACTGAGTTCAGCTGTCAAGATGCGCATCCCTCACTCTAATGCTTTCATTGACCTCAACAAAGACTTCACCGCTGGTGAGTCACTGATGGTTAAATAATTTCTTACCATGAGAAACAATTCCAAAAGGCTTTGGGTTTTTTAGAGCACTGTTTTTGTGGAATGTGAACACATCAGTTGTATGAAAACTGCACTTTGAGCTTTTTGTATTAAAACTGCCCCAAAAGCTTATTTAAAAATTGACAAAACTCACTTTTTACAAGAAGCTTTTATAAGCTAAGTGTTCATTTAACCTGCTATATCTGTGGGCTTGTGTGGAGAGAAAATTTTGGTAATTGGAGGTTTAAACTGAAGGTGTGACACCAGGAGATCAAGGCTTGATTCAAGAGCAGGATTTTCCTGTTCAATGGTTTTTTTAGGGCGGACTCACACTTGGCCCAGTTGTCCCATACCGTGCTGAAGCACAAATGTCCTCCCTCCCTTCTCCCCCGCAGGCCTGCACTCACTTTGCTCCAGTCTAACTGCGCCTGAGCACGCTTGAGCTACCTTATCTACAGAGTGCAACCCATATTTTTACCCACTATTTTTTTGATCTTTTAATAACATTTTTAAATTGTTCTCTGGTTCCCGCAATCTACACGACAGTCGCAGATTTTTCCACTGCTTTTTATGCGGATATTGTATGCTGCTGTCTGCCCGAGTTTAAGGTGAATCCTCTGCAAACAGTCACAGCGATGTTTGTGCTCCATGCTTATGCTTGTGCATCCGTGCCATACTGAAGTCCACCTCCTCCAGCAGTGCCAGGGCTGACAAAGCGTGCCGTGCTTGAGTACGGAACGGAGCGCTCACGCTAGTCAAACAAACTGGACTTTAGGGGTCAAACATGCCTAGTGTGAGTGCACCCTAAGTGTTTGGCTAAAATTTCATTTATGCACCAAAATGTATGAATAACTACCCTCAGAAACAAACCAGAAGCTCTGCTTAAAGCTGGGGTTGGTAATTCAGGAAAGCTGCAAAATTTGAAAAGTGGCGTCTCCTCAGGACTCCGTCTGAACCCATCCCCTCCCCTCAGGGCTCATTCAAACACATGCATGGGCACCATGCATCACAACAGCCCTGTAACAGAACAGAGCAGAGAGAAAACCTCAGCACATCGCTTTCAGCTTTATTTAAATATGTTACCGCATTCAGCAGTATGACATCACGAACATTATCGTGATGAATGTAAAAAAAACCAGACACAACATCAGAAAGACAGCAACTATTGCATCACTTTTCAGCCAACTCGCTCAGCCGTTACCACTGCTGAAAAGCCACACTGATGGTGACTCTGATTTTACTGTGTGCTATCCAACTTTTTGTTTAGCCTTCTCTGGTTCAGGCTTTCTCTTTCTGCTTTGTTTAGTAGAGGCTGCTGTGGGTACGACTGCTAATGTGGCAGCATTCTCCTCAGCGTGTAGCATTCTCCTCTCCTCATTCTCCTTGCATAAGACTCCGATCAAACGTAACAAATTTATAGGCAGAGTGCACGAAGGCAGGATAGGCAGGTAGGCTATTCCAGTGAATTCATTCGGGCTGTCTAAATTGATTGGTTGGATGGATTACAGCCTTGCTGTAGCCACAGACAATGGAATTTGTTTGTTTTTTTGTTTGTTAGGGTTAGAACAGAACAGAATTGACAGCCCCAGCTTTATTTCCAATCCTAGTATTTAAAGTGTTTCCTTTCATTGCCTGAGGATGATCTTTCTCTTCACCTCTCGCACACGATTCATATTTTAATCACCAGACATTCAGTTCTTTGTTTAGCTGTACCAATTCCTCACATGATCGATGGGCCAAAACTACTCTAGTAGTAAGAGTTTTCTTTATTAGGCAGCAGGATGAAGAAGTGACTGTAAAAGACCATTCTGTAGCGTAATGGAAGCACATGATTAAAGACACTGTGAGAGCAAGAATCTGCCCCACTAAAATGTCCTAATTCCAGACACTGAGCTTACTGTAACCTACAGGTATGGCTAACACGTTTTGCTTCTCTGTATATTTCAAAATAGAGATTTGCTAACTCTTAACGTGTAAGTGAACACAGCTACAAAGCCAAACATAGTAAACTCCCTTCAGATCTCATTGTTGGCTTTGCTCCACACATGCTTGACTGCACATTGTGCCATTGATTCATGACAACTGAGACCTAAATCACAACCACCTTCTTTTATATTGTAGTTTATTCCTCCACTGCGGGCTTGCAGTGTTTCCTTACATGGATCAATAAGTGTTATCACAATTGAGTTACGGATTGAAATACAAGAAACTAAAATGGAGCAAAGCTGTGGCGATGCTGAAATAACAAATCCTTTGGAGTATCAGCACCTTGGGAGACTGGTTTTGAAAAGGGGTGTAAATGAGCACAGTTAATTACATGAGGCCCTCTTAGGGCCGTCATGCCTCCAGCACAAATTGTATTTTTGATCATACATCTTTCAAAAGCTATACACCAGAAAGCCTCAAGGGTAATCTGCAATGAAATACCAAAGTTGAAGCTGCAACTCACCAGCATCAGCTTCATCGTGGTCCCTTCAGCTCTGAAATTGGAATGAGACTCAATTAGGACTCAAAGGTGCAATCACAGACGTGCCTCAGTATTCACACACTAGTCTGATAGCTGGATGTGCATGTGCTGCTTTCCTCTTTGTTTGAAGCAGCTTGGGGAAGAGTTGGCACAACGAGTAACAGATAACACTTTATCTGAACTCTGGGCAGGTATCAAACATTGCTGCATCACATTAAGAGAAACCCTGTGGGAACGCTAACCTCACCGGCTGCATCGCTCGTTTCTGCTGTGGGAACTTAATTACACTTAACCTGAAGTGAAGCAGTGAAACAGCGACTTAAAAGCTAAAATCTAGGAAAATCTAATTCCTTTCATATCAGTTTGCATTACCTTTTTACTGGTAGGACTTCTCAGTGAAAAATATTATCAAATATTGACATTTTGCTAGCTCTGTCAAATCTCTCCGTTCTTCCTCACCGCTGTTAAATAGTTGACAGTGGCAGCTCAATTTCCTGTTTACTGTTTTAAAGAGGTAAAGAAGAATTGATTTCAGGTCTGTACCATCAGTCAGAGCTAAATCTGCTAACTAGAAAATAGTTGGGTGCCGTTTAGCGGCTAATAAATCACATTATATCTGATCAGTGCACTGACTGGCGTACTCGCCGATACCAATATCAGTATTTTTGTCTGTATCAGAGGCATTTTTCTGATACTGGTATCAGTATGGGAACAACCCTACTTATAAAAGGCTCTCGGGCTTTGGTTGGCTGTTCCTACTGTGTTTGGCAGAGCATTACTTTTTCTTTTGTTTTACATTTTATGTGCATTACTGAAATATGCTTTTTGGATAGTCATTTATGTTTGGTAGCTGAGTGCAGTTCAGTTGTGGGAGATGCAATAATGGAAAAAGTGACACAAATAATAATGTTCTGTCATGTTTCATGTAATGGCTTTTTAATGGCATTATCATTAAATTCAAAGAAGCAAGCAGGAACAGTAGGGCCCACAGTAGGTGGTGGATAGAATGGAGCAGAGCGGAAACGACAGCGGCAGCAGACGAGCTCCCACCCTGTTGACAAGTCCTTTAGAGCCAGCTGCATCCCTCAGGGCAGGTTGTTTGCCCGCCCCTCTCTCCCTCTTTCTCACTCTCTCCCTCTCTCCCTCT
>JAQFJA010000001.1:4308024-4320911 GCA_029874485.1 Naso brachycentron
TGTGTTCCTCAGACTTGAAGGCACCTAAAAATATGTTGCATATACTGATTCCTTACTTTGTCAGTTTTTGTAAATTAAAAAAATCAGAGAAATTCAGTGTTCAGTTTTTCTTTTTTTTATGATTTAGAGCATTATTACTTTGACACCCTGCAGGAGACATTGTTGAGTTACCTTTTTGTTTTGTCATGGTTGTCCTGAATCCATAGAGGTGCAGGACTTTATATTGCAATAAAAAAATGAGCCCACAGTGAGTAAAAATGTGACAGAAGCAAAAAATGGCCAAAAACTGCCTGGGATTCTGAGGGTTTATTAACTTAAATAAATAACTCAGTCTCAGCCACCACCTGTTAGTTATACTAAATCGTACCATGTTCACTACTCGGTGGATTTTAATTTTAAGTTCCAACATGGATAACATAACCAACAT
Source organism: Naso brachycentron (assembly GCA_029874485.1). Lineage (NCBI taxonomy): Eukaryota > Metazoa > Chordata > Actinopteri > Acanthuriformes > Acanthuridae > Naso > Naso brachycentron. The sequence goes on from JAQFJA010000001.1 coordinate 4,308,452, forward strand.
TTCGTGTGAACCTCTGAGACCCAAAGAAAAGAGTTGATTGCACTTTACATCATACTTGCATTGCCTGTTGTCAATGTGTGTGTCAGTTTTGATGCATATATCATTAGTTTTCTTTTTAGCATGCGTACTTAACTCAGAAAGTCTGTTGATTCATTTTGAAGTTTTAATTTTTGTAAGTGGCAAACAGGCTTTTGCTGCCAATTATTCTATGACCACCCAGCTATAAGTGCTGTCGTTGCTTCTAGAAAGGTCTGTCACATCACTTACTGATGAGTGGGAGCGACTGTAGTAGTGTTAGGACTGATTCAGGGTGTGTGTGTGCATGTGCGTGTGTGTGTGTGTGTTTGTTGCTGTGTGTTTAGGTTTTCATGTTTGTGTGGAACATAATTTCCATCGGCAGCTCCTAAAACTACGCACCTCAGGGTCCACATTATATTCAGGTCACAGGACAGACGGCGCCTCCAGACATCTCTCTCTGGCTCTGTCTCACACACACACGCTTACACGCTCACACAAATGAACATTGTTAAATCACAACAAAGAATACTGTGCCCTGCTGACAGAAGATGCTGTAGGTGTTTCAGTGTTTGCAGAGAGGCATGCATGTGGGATTTTGGGGAGACAAGAGGCGACGCAATGAAAGAGACAAAGATAGAGACTCGTAAAAAGAACAGTGGTGTGAAACTAAAGGAAGAGAGATTTTTTCTTGTATCAGTTCGAGAAACTTTCTGCAGGAAGCCTGATGGTAAAATGTAGTTCTTTCAGGTGCTGATGTCACAGCGAGACGCTGCCAGCGTGCACTGCCTCTGTACCACATTCTTAACTCTCTCCAGGCGAGACACAGACTCCGCTGCTGCCTGAATATTCATGTTCTTTTCTGCTGGTCCTGTCTTTCTTCTGGCTCCACTTTCTTATAGCATGTGCTCAGATGATGTTTTACATTCACATGCTGTACAGAGTGGTGTTATATATAAGTTATATATGAATGCTGTTCAGTAAGTTGTAGATACATATACTGCTTCTTCATGTAGCAAGGCTTGATTTAGGCAAGCACTTGTATTGATTATCCCGTCATTAATTACAGTAACTGTTAAAAATATATCTGTATAGTTACTATAAATCCCTAATCTTTCAGTTCACTTTAACTGTCAAGCAAAGACATCAGGCATTACAACTGCTGTTGAAGTATTGGTATAGTTATTGGTGATGCTACCCAGTAAGATTTTACAGCCACCCTCCTTCACAATTGACATAAATTTCAACAGTGTTGAGGAGTAGGTAGCTGGGATGCATGGTGAAGCATAAGGAAGGCAAAACATCACACTGGCAAGGAGGTTTGCAGGGAAAATAGGCAGACTTTTATTTTCAGTCTCCAAAACACAAAGGAAAACTTGGTTTTCTTCTCAGAGCTCAACACAGCTGCTCTTCTCACACAGCAGAATCAAAACAGTCCATTCTCTGAAATCCAACCCACGTATATAATGAGAAAACCCACCTTGTCAGGTAAGGGATAGGACTCAAGATTAACAAAACCATACATTATCGTTTCAGCTTGTGAACAATTCAAAGTAAAAAAAAACAATCAAACAGACCTCAAAATTTGCCTTAATCAGCTCCAGTTTAATCACACATTCTTTTTTGCTTCTTCACAAATAAAATAAATGATAGAAATTTTTTTATCTTTGAGACGTAGAATTGGATTACCACCCTAACTGCTTTGCTGTATTACAGAGACCATTGTGTAAAATGATTGTTTGGGGAGTGGTAGAACATGAATCACCTGTCTGATCTGCTCATCCTACTCTGCAGTCAACTGGATGATGAGTTGAAGACCACAAGCACTAACAGTCAGAATAGAACAAGGTGGAATTTCAACTCATATTAGTTTTAAAAAATGACAAATAAAGCATTTTTGTCCAGAAATGCATTTAACAATGGATGTTTGCGTGTACAGCTGTAGTGATGGTTAATTTGGTGTTATTTACCGTAACACAATGAAGAAGCACAGTAAGAGCAGCACTTTGTTAGTTTATGAAAAAATTACATCATGAAAGTCCAAATAAAGTTAATATTCATATCACAGACAGCAGATCTTAGTAGACCTACATCATCTTAGCTTGTGCCTTGTCACTGAGCATGCCATTTGCATAGCATGGAATTACATTATAGCTTTAGCCAACAAGTGGCTGTTAAAAATGCATATCAGTTGTTGTGAGGGATATTTTTATGTCGCCGCAGAGCACGGTGTCTCATACTGAAGACAGATTTCCTGTTGTGTGCATTACTCTTAAGCTGGGGATACACTAGACGACTTTAGACAGGATTTTACACAGGACTCACAATCGTGCCGAGTCCGTCCTTGTCTACCCCGGTCAGCACTATTTCCAGCAAGTCGGCACATAAATCTGTCGGTGTATGAGGGGTACAGACTTGAATCAGCAAACGTGTGAGGAGAACAGACTCCTCCTGATATGAGTTGGAGCGCATCAGACACGTTTGATTTTTCCGTGCCGACTCTGATCGCAGTTGTGCACACTGGCCACTGACCCAACGGCGAATGTGTGGCATCAGTAGCCAGTAAACACAGAAGAGGTGGGATCATTGGCAGGATACAGTGTGTAATGTTGGCAAAGGTTTGTGATTCACTCACCTCCAACTCCCTCTGCAGTCTGTAGAGTCTGTAGGCTACTCACCTACGTCTGCCCACTGCTACTTCACCCAAATGCGTTTCTCTGTGTTACTCTTCGTCTTTTTGTCTTCTTCTTTTGTTGATTAATGGCGGTTAGCAAACAACTATTAGGTGCATTATTGGCGCCCTCTGGACAAAAGTGGGTTTTGTTTACTCTCACAGGTGTTTTCATGAGAGTTTGGTGCGTTCATTTGGACTGACAAGTCGTGTATTCTGTGATGCCTCATATATCATCTGGTACAGTCATTTAATATGAGATCCCCAGTTTATCAGTGATCATAAAAAAATCTGCTGAAGCTGATCAGTTAGTGTGTACTCCCAGTCTTTTCATAAGCCGTTTTTACACATACACAGTGCCGCATTGGAGGCTCGCCAATAACCCGCCTTCCGTTAATGTACTGTCATTTACACAGAAGCGAGCCGCGTGCTCTTAAGCCACAACAGTCTGTCATTTAATACAGCGGGCTGGGGTCACAGATTCAAAGCAGAAGTGACTGCTGTTAGGTTTACCAGCAGCGTCATCAGCCTACTCTGTTCAGACAAATGTGTGATATGTGCACCAAACGGCACCAGACAGTTAAAGAAGTGATTAAATTACATGAAAATGGTCAGAAAATGTTGACAGTAATAAGGTAACACAGTCATTAATCCATCTAGTATAGACCTGCTTTTGTTGATTTCCTTTAACTTAAAAACGTTCAAAACACGCCAGAATAATTTTTAAAGGCCATGAGTTTCTGACAAATCAGCAGGCTGCTGCCTGTACCAGACTTCCCCTCTCTTCACAGCTGCGCGCTGCATCAAGCGAAACTAAAGTCCATCCACTCATTCCCTTATCTTATTTTTTTAACACATCTGAGTTTAACTCGATGCTTAGGGAGAAAGGTTCGTACAGAGATAAAAATTTGGTATTCGTTTTTTGCCTAAAGGTTTATGCAGTCATGTCTCCTGAACACAGTCCACCCCCGACCACAAACAGTTAAAGACGTGATTACACTTGGTCAAAATGGTAGAAAAACTCAGACAATAATGTAAAACAGTTGCAAATGTCCATTCTGTCATAATTCCGTTTAATCCTTCGAGTTTTTCTCTCCTCTCTCAAGCTTAATGCCCCTGATCCGCCCTACTGGGTCTCCCATTTACACAGGCGTCACTCGACCCCGGCTCCACTTCTGACTCGCCTCTGATGTTACCTCCAAAGGTGGGTTACTGTCAGTACAACTTGGACCCCCCAGCCAGCGTCCGTCCTGTTTTAACAGACTGACGAGGTGCGTCAGAGGCGCATTAAGGCCGCGCCGAACAGGCTGTGTGGACGGGGCTGTAGTTTGTTGGATGGTGAAAGTCATGTAGTGTATTCCCAGCTTACTTACCATGGCAGCATTTTTTCCATGTCTCTATCTCCAACTTGCAAATGAACAGTAAGAAGCTTTGACATGTGTTTGGATGAAGTATGACATACAGTTTAGGTCAGAGAATTTTCAACTTGCTGCTGCAGAGTTCCGTTTAGCCAGTAAATATCAGTACTTTCTAGGAAAAACTACAGTTCACACTGTGTGTGCGTGTGTTTGTTTGTGTGTCTGTGGTGAAGATTGTATGTGTTAGCCGCGGGGCCTTATAGAGTGGGATTATCCTCAGCTGTAATCAGGTTTTTTCACTTCACTATATCACATCCATACACTGATTAAAAGGCACATTGGTCAGCTTTAATGTACGATCTGCCTCGAGCGAGTCAGATATAATTACATGTGTGTGCATGTGTCTAATGTGCGCATCAGCATGTGTTCCTCAAACAACTGATCACCTTCCAGGCGTCGTCCGTTTCAGCCAAATCAGCACTGCTCCAGATCCGAAGGCCCATGGAAAGCCTGTGCTCTCATTATTCACAGTGACCTTTAACCTCAGCAGATGACCGCGGGTCAGATGAGAGCAGCAGATTACAATGGGTCACACATACACGATTGCCAGCTTAGGCACATACACATAAGGACGATGGTTTAACACACTTAATACTGTGCATGTACACATGTAGGCCATTGAGCCCACTGTTAATTTCTGAGGAGCTTTGCAGTTTATTTAGGCTCGCCTTAAAAAGGTGAATTACTCTCAGTGTTTTTGCATTTTTTAAAATTATTATTCACTTACTATGTGCAGATGAAAGCATATTTGCAGTTTGAACAGCACAATGGGCATTTGCTCTCGCATCAAGTTGCAATTTTCGTTGCTCTATGTATTTCATGTCACTTATATAAATATATTTATATATAAAAAGAAGATTTTCAAAATCAACCTTATGATTCTGTTTATCATAAAAGTCATATGGCTGATGCAGTAGCAGTCAGTTACAAATGAACTGCATTAAAATTACATTTAAAGGGTTTCAGTTCAAAAGCCTTTTCACCTTTCTCATCTGGTTTGATAATCTACACAGCCGTGCAGAGTGTGACACTGCATCATTTAGACACGAAAGCTTAGGTCCTGTCTTTAATGATTGTAAAGGGAATTATATAACTTCAAAAGTCCAGATTTATCAACATCTAAACATCAGTGATGTTTCAAAAACATTCTTTTTTATTACTGCTGTTAATAAATGAATTTCATCGGGAGCTTTGAGTTTGTGGTATTCACCTGTCAACATGGTTCCAGCACCTGATGTCAGTGCATTGGATTGGGATTACTCTATGAGCGTTCTCTCTTTACTTTCTTACATCTGAATAATAAAATAAAAACAAATAAAGCTATAGGTTACATTATCCACATTTTAAAGGCTTTTTTTTGTTTGTTTTGGTCGTCTTATAAACCTGAGGACCTAAGAATGCTTTGCATAGTTGGATAACCATTGAACCCTGGTTCTCAAAATACCAGAGGAAGAGACTTTTTAAATATTTTTACCTCCCCACAAGTCAGTTTAATATCACCAACCTGTGGAGGCCTGCTCGTAGTCAAATATTCGGTCATTTGGGCCTGAACCTCCTGGATGAGTATGTCCGTTTCCTTCCGTGTAAAGTCTGGCTGGTGTTGTCAGTCTGATCCTTCTTTTTCTGAAATGGACAATTTGCTGCAGCAGAACAGTTTTAAAATTGAGGAGAGGAGCTGATTTGATTGGCCAAGACTTCAGTTTTAAGTGACACACTCTCCGCTCCCAGCACACAGACCTGCCTTTGTGCTGCACTGAGAATGCAAAAAATAGAGCCTATTATGTAAAATAAATGCAAACAAAAAAAAAATTCCTCCCCCTAAAATGTGCATTTGCTGCATTTCCTCAGATTAAACCAACGTGTGGCACTCAGCTTTCGAGCAACGCTTCAGTTTTACCACCTCTGTCACGCCCTGTATATGAAACTGTCAAACTGACAGACAGAAATGTACAAGTCAGTGAGCGCAAACACTGACAAAAACATCGCAGTCATCTGACAGCGGCTGGAACTGATTAATTCTAAAGAATCTTGATTATTAGTGCATGTTGTTTCCTGTTGGCAATAAATTTAGACTGAAAACTGCACAACAAATTTGATTGTGGAAAGAATCATTATTAATTTATTATTTTTCCTCTTCCTTAACTGCCTTGTTGTCTCATGAGGACTGAATATTAAAGCCAAATATTGATGTGTAATGTACAGTCTAATGTTGTTGGGTTTTTTTTCCATTGGCAAACTTTTTTTTATCTTGATTACTAAGATGGGGAATATTCATTCAATAATATTCAGTATTCATTCATGTTCATACATAAAGTGGCGTACTCGTGATATTTTTGGAAGCTCTATTTTACTTCACCTCAGTTTACTGCTCACGAGGTGACACTGAAATAAATAACTTCTTCTTATGTCGTTGTTCTTTTGTGAATGCCAAATGCAGAGATGTAGAAGTATGAGGCATAAATGTGAATTAATATGCGTATGCATAATAGGAATGCTCTGATCTGGATTTTTGGGGCCGATTACTGATCACAAACATGAGAAGCCATATCTGCTGATATCAATACCGAGCAGTTGATACTGATACCGATCAGGAAGTTCTGTTGATACAAGCCAATGGATAGTTTGCTGCATGTTTCTGTTTCAAATACTGACTTCAACAGTCATTTGTAATTGTTAACAACATGATTCCAGTTTTATTTATGTTGTTTTGTTATTAATATTTGTTATATATTAGGGATATCTTAATCTGGCCTGGATTACACTTAAATAAGCGAACGCTAGACAGTGTTTATTTTTTAATAGGACTCAATTATAGTGCTAATGTAACGTCTCTGTTTCTGCCTGTTCACACTTCAACTCTATGCCAGAGTTTAAACTGAAACAGCTTTTATAACCCTCTGATTTAGTTCCAAAGACTAACAACATAGCAAAACTTACATCTTTTAAAATAGAGATGAGAAGGACAGAGAGCGAGATAGAGAGCTAAATAATAAGTGAAACTGTCTAGCTCTGTGTCGTCCTGTCGGCCCTGCTGATCAGCCTTTTCTGAGACCACCAGCCAATCACCAATCACTGAAAATCAGCCAATAATGATGGGCGGCCGATCAGTCGGAGCATCCCTGATGCATAAGCCCTGTCAGTGGTTTATATGGATATATACAGTACTTGTGTACTCACATGCAGTAATTGTCAAACTTATAGGAGCAAGCTTTCCTGTATTACTTTGTGTGTATGTAAAATGCATGATTTAAGCAATCTACTGTGTGCAACAGCAAACACTAAGTTAACAGATCAGTAAATTCCCCACTTCACTGCATTATTTCAAAAATAGATAACAGCAAAATAAATATCACTTTACTGACTTGATTGGGTGATCCAAATACCCCTCAGTTCATTAGTGCTTTCATTAATTAGGTCCTTCTGACATTTATTGATTCAAATTAAAAAATGTAATTGTTTTCCCCAAAGGCCAAAGTAAAGAATGTTATTGCAAAAAAGTAAGATCTTGGTCAGCGCAGACAAACATGCTTAAATTTTGTGGTACACCAAAATTCAGCTCAGACAGAGTATAACAATAAAGTGTCAGCATCTTTAGAAATGAAAAGAAATTCGGTTTGTTCTTTATTTTACATAAACGACATCGCCACAGTACGCTGCTGCACACTTACACATGACAGTACTTTACAGAAAATCCTATTTGAGCATTTATAATGCGTGTAAGAATATGTGTCTTATAAATATTTCATTGCATAAGGAATACTTCTGTTAGGGATTATGCAACTCTCCACCCACACTGCGTGCATGCAATGAGGCGGGCAGGTGTCCGCAGCGTCTTTTGTTTGCTTGTGTCAGTATGTAAAGGCCATTCATATGTGTGGGCATGTTTACATCAGTCAGCTCCTCTGCTGTGCTTTGCTTTCACAGTGGTAGAAGTGCTCAACTCCCCTTTGCTATTAAGTGTGGAGTGTTTTTGTTTGGTTTGTTCAGTTTCCGTGAAAGTGAAGAGTTTGTTGTGGGCTGCAGTCTGCTGTGCTAACTGTCTCCATCTGCTCTTTTAGCGCTGACCCACTGATGTCAGAAGCAAAATAATGATCAGGTCTGAAAACCACCTGTAGGCTTTTAGAGCTCAGTGTTACCCATTACACTCATTTACACAAAAGAGAGATCTGGATTGTTGTCAAGGGCAACCACAATAAATCTGGTTTGAGCTGAAATGATAAAGCTTACCAAAAAAGTCTAAAGAGCTGAGAATTTAGGAGAAGCAAAATATTGACCATCTGCCTGCTCACTTATTGAAGGGACAAAGACACACATGAGAGCCATCAGCATGTGCCCACTTTCTTGCTCTCTTTCTCTTTCCTTTTCCTGCATTTTGTACGTCAGCCTGAATTTTTTCCTTAATGTCACCAGAGATGCTCTCTCCATGGGAACACACAGCTGCAGTCATTCACCATAAAGATAATGGCCCCTTCTTTGCTCACCCATTTACTTTGAAAATTAATTAAATCTTCCTTGTTAAGGTTTTGGGGCTCTCTGGGGGACTGAGCAGGAGAGGAGTGTGTATGTATAGTTTTTGTGTGCTTACGAGAGATGAGGAGAACGTGTTTGCGTTGACAAGCATGTGTGAAATACTGTTATGTCTGTGGAGGATGCTGTGTGAAGGCATGGGGAGGAGAGCTCACTAAGGCATGAAAACATCACCTCTGAGGGTGTAGGATGCTGTTATATGCCTACAGTCTTTTTTTGTTTGTTTGTTTTTTTCAATTTCAGAATGATTCAGCCATACCACCACATCAGTGACCACTATTTTAACCTCTGTCTACACTGTGAAGAATAATTATGGTCTTTATATCCCTTAAAAGTCACCAAAGTCCACAGATATTGGATGAATAGCTATTTGTGTTCTTTCTGTCATAGTTGCTTTCTTCTTTCTTTTCTTTTTACTTTTTGAGAGTGAATATTTCTAAAGGAAGAACCAGAACAAGGAATTACATGATTTCAAGCAGGCAGTCTTAATCATGTGTAGATGAAGTGGATGGTGTATGTGGGTGTCTAGGCCTTGCATAATGCAGTCAGGTTAGTGGAGACTTAACATGAGAGCAAGTCCACCTCACAGTGCAGCTTTTCTGTTGTCAAGACGAAATTTAGAATTTCCATTTTTTTTTAAGCCTGTTAAGAATATTTTGTTTACTCCCTTCATTTAGTCCTTCGCTTGTACACAAGTACCCAAAGGATGCAAATTTGTGTGAGAAGAGAGAGACGAGAGGGTCTTGGTTGAGCTTGACTTCATGGCGAGGGTTGCTGCTTTATAGCCCCAAACAGTCGGAGAAACAGATGCTGCCGTGTCTGGGTCCATCTAATCCTCCAGAGGCAAACACACACCCTGATTTACGACCTGTTGCTGAGGATCAAGGACGCCAGGTAGCCCCTTTTGTTACTGGATTACGCTGAGTCTCTCTCCGTATATACAGTACCTTGTCAAAATGTAGGGAAATCCCTGAACTAAACTACCTCAGCCTAACAAATTAATATCTCTTTGAATATATGTAATTTCAAAGGTACTCACGACTCAACAAGGCTAATAAAAATTGAAATATTTAATTTTTTGAAAATCTCAAGGGGTTTGGAACGAAGCCCACGGCACAGGCAGCCAATCACAGCGCTTGCTATCAGCCCCTGTTAGCACAGAAAAAGAAGAGCGGCCATCTTTGGCTTCGTTCCAAACCACTCAAGGAGATTTCCATAAAATTATTTCTAAGATTTATGAGCAGCGCCGCGCACCGCAACGCCACCGCCAATGTTTCCAAAACCCTTTGAACCATTTGAAATTTCTCTGTGACACTTTTTCAACGACATCTTAATGTGTTACTAGGCCGAGGTAGTTTGGTTCAGGGATTTCCCCACATCCAGGCCAGGGGCTGGATATGCAGAGAATACTTCAAGTAATCCAGCACCACAAGAGGTTAGGTCAGGATGTCCCCACGGGACACTAAATACAGGACATCAAAACTTCAGTTGTTAGTTAATAAATATTCACTTTATAGTCTAATGCACGTCACTTGATGATCTCAGTGGTGATTGGCTATTGTGTCACAAATTGGTCGCTAAAGTTCAGATTTTTCAACTCTCACGAATAACACGAAATTTGCAGTATTCATATCATTCATGCTGTGCAACTCCCAGCGACTGACGAAAACTCTGCATATGCATTACCTATTGCAGCTCAAATTTATTTAGAAGTTGATTTTGGTGCAGCATTTGAGAGAAGTGTGACAGAATTTCGAGGACAGCTGCCATATGTACTGTTCTTTGTTTTTCTCAATCTGAAATTAGAGGCTAAAGTTAAACTTTTGTATAAAGTGATTTGGCAGAATTGTGTCTGTGAGCCAGCCAGTCACAAAGACCATGACCAGCCTGCTCTTACTTTATTACAGTGAAACAAATGTGACATTATCTCTCTCTGAGGAATGTAGTTGTCTTAATAGTTGCTCATCATAAAGGTTTAAAATGGAAGCACTTAAGCTAAATCACAGGACTGGTGCACTGATGAAGTACAGCATGCAGCTGCATCAGGCAGCTTGATCCCCATATCAGCTCAAAATGTGGTCTTGGCCGCGCTATTTCTCCTGGAAAACAAAAGAAGATGAATAACAACTTAGTGTGACTATGCCCTTGCAGAGCTTCCTGTTTCCCCCCTTGTTAAATTTAGTGATGTAATGATGTAGATGGAGAGCAAAGCTCCTGCAGCTTGAAGCCCTCTGCTGTGATGACTGTGACAAAATTGTTGTTTCCTTGTTGCAAAAAGTGCTATGCAGATTTGGTTAGACTGCCAAACTATTTTTAAAGATGCTCATATTGTCTTTCGGAGCTGCCCACAGCATGACCTCTCACTTTACTCAGGTAACGTTCACATTCACAAGACCAAAAATACACACACACACACACACACACACACACACACATTCTCTTCACTCATCCGCTGTCCTGAGGGAGACCGAGCGTCCAGCTGACTGTGAGTGTTTGATGTTGAAATGGCCCACCTCAGCTTCATAAGAGCCCCCTGTTGCAGGAGAAATGGTGCAAATGTCACACTCCACCCTCCAGTAGGCTGGGCATGCATGTGCGTGCGTGTGTGTGTGTGTGTCTAACAGTGTACAGGTACCATGTAGCCATGCATGTAGCTGTGGGTGGTGAGAGGTTGCTATTTCTAGAATACGGAATGAGGTCACAGGTGGAGACAGCTGAACTAAAGTGATTTTTGTTGTATCTTACACCACTACATGACAGCACAACACACTGTGCTGTGCGCTCCTTTCTTTGGATCATCAGTAAGCACAGAGACCAGTGATTGGAACTGTTATTTTCCGCTGAGATGCATCTTAAGACGTCACAAGTGTATTTGGAAAGTGTGTGAATTAACAACAACACAAGAAAAGCCTTAGGGAGATGTGGCACATCCGCACGACACACACTCAAACGTGTAAAACTCTTGAGGCTGTAGGACCGAAAATGTCTGACAGCAGCAGAAAAATGCAGATAACCTCTGCTTACCCAGCAAGATCACAAAAACATCTCTGTCCTCGTCTCTTCCCTCTGTCTCACTCCACGCGATAAACATGTATTTGTGAATAAAGCAGAAGAAATGTTTGTTCAGAAGAAGGTTCGCCTGTCAGTCTGTCTCACCCATACCAGTTTGCATCTGCTGCTCATCTATGTTGCCTCGCTGAGTAAAAAACACGCAGTGCTGAATTAGTGAGAAAAGCATAGTGATAAGTTAGATAATCAGAAGAAATATAGAATTGTAGTTTCCTGTGATTTATTATTATTATATACATTTTTTAATGGAAAAAAGTTTTTCACTTTCTGAAAAACATGGCCAACTGGTGGTGAGTCACATCTAAATGAGTAAAAGCACACCAAAATAAATTAAATTTCACTGATCGCCTCCAATTAAACTGTTGACACTACTTGAACTAATGTCACAGACTGTCAGGATGAGCTGCGTCACAGCCTCCAATCCTCAAACCTTGGTTTAAAGCTCTTGTCTGCTGCCTGTCAGCAATTTATATGATACAAGGAGATGGCGAGGGTAGCTGTAGAGTATGTTTCTTAAAATAAAGATGAATGTGGTCAGATTGTTTAAAGCAACACTTTGTGCAGCATTCTTAATAAAACCAGGTCATATTTCACAGAGAAAATGTCCTCTGGTTTTCCCTCTGATGTCCTATGACTGCTCTGTCTGTCTGAGCCTTTTACTGAGTGGAGCTGTCCCCAACAGTGACCCGCTGCTGCAGCTGCAGCTTCAGTCTGCAGGCAGCCTACATGCTGCTTTCAGGAACCTCCGTGAATCACAGAG
>JAQFJA010000001.1:4451069-4467336 GCA_029874485.1 Naso brachycentron
AGTGATCTCCCAAACAATTGAAGTGAATGGTGACTAAGATTTAGACTTCGAAAAAATAATAATAATACCATAAGATGCCTCCACGCTGCTCGTCTGAAGTAATCCAACTGAAGCCTCGATATGCCAAGTTGTTTGGAAAAACATCACTGACGCCATGTTTTTAGCTTCACTGTTCACTGAGGAGGAGTTTGTGGAAGGCAGAGACTCGAAGGTGTGGATAACAAACTCCTGTTTTTATTTAACCAAATAATTTTAGAGAGTGAACCGCTTCATCTCATGCACTATTGGGGTACTTGATGGCAACAAGTAGCACTTTATTAATTTATTACCTTCCTTAAGAAATGGGATGATTATGTGTGGTTGTTATTTATTTATTTGTTTGTTCTATTATTCGAAACTGTTGCTTTTACACCTGGTTTTTATACGTGGTTTTATTCATATCTGGCTTTTTAGTTGGTTTTAGTATTTGAAACTGTCTTTTGTTATTACCCTTTATCGTTTTTTAGCATATAAGCACCCTTTGTATTAATGTGCACTGTGTGTGTATGATTGTGTGGGCGTTCATTGTGATGTTGTGCTATGTAATGCAGTGGCTTGGAGCCCAAGACAAGTTTCCCCATGGGACGATAAAGTGTATCTCATCTTATCTTAGCCTATAGCTACTAAGAAGGAAACCCCGCTCAAGTGTACATGTGCACACACTGTTAGAAGCTCATGCAGCAGCTCTAGCAGGGACCAAGGAGAGTTTGCCTATCTGCAGGATCTATTGGATCTACTGCGACACCTTTTTCCTGTGAAACTCCAGCAGAGTTTTTTATGCTGGCCTTCCAGCGGCATGAGGGCAAGTAGATAAGAACTGAATTTTCATTTTTGGGTAAAGTATCCCATAACGCAAATGCCGTGACGATACTGATGCTACATTTAAATTTTAAAATGGAACGATTAACCAGTGAACTCTGTGCTGACTTGTCCAACCTTGTCATGTTTTTTGTGGTAACCTTCGATTTTGAGCTTGAAGACAGAGGAGCGTGCTGCAGCAACCATACAGGCGTCATTACTGTAAATGATGATCATGATAGGAAATCTGACTAAGAGCATCTGCCTCAGTGAAAAGCAATCAAAAACTTGCTGCAGCAAACAGCAACATTGTGCGGCTCAACTTTACAGACTACTTGGTTCAGTCCATTTTTAAGTGTGTGTGTTTGCTTTGCCGTCTGTGTCCAGGTCGTCGATATAATCACTGAGTTCTAAATGATTCCCCCCCTCCCGCCCCCTCGTTTCACTCTGCTGACTTTACTGATTCATCAAGAAAGCCTGAATCAAACGCACACACTCAGCAGAAGTGAGCAGGGACTCTGCTGTGTGATGCTGCTGGATGATCAGTGTCGAGCAGCACAGCTAACGTTCTGTCTCTGTGGTTCTGGTTCATTAAGAGGCTTGTTTGAGCTTCTTCTTGCACGTGTTTTATTCCTACTCTGGCATTAAGCTGTAATAAGAAGATGAAACAGTGAATGAGATAGTTTTATATTGTTACTCCAACAATCATTAAAGGACCCTTTCTGCTGATTTATGTTCTTATTTAAGTCATTAATACCTCACTTTGTTCTGGCATCAAGCCTTTCTGTTTTCAAACTCTTTCTTCAGAAATCGGACCTTGATCTGGATGCCTTTGCACATTTTTCACAGAACATTGGCATTCTTTGCCTGCTCTCCTCGCAGAAGTCTGTCTCTTATTCCTGGAGCTCCTCTTGGCCGCCTCACTCTGTGTGTTGTTCCCTGGAGCAATGGTGCGATGGCAGCAGGCGATGCTGTTGCCTTGGCTGCCAGTGTGACTGCTGCGGCTTCTGTTTTAGCCCCCATGTGATCAGCACAGAGCTCCTCTGAAAGGCACTAAGGTCATTTGTAATGTGGAGGCATTCTTTGAGAGGTTTTTTTTCCCCCACTGATTAGAGACCAAGATGACGCCATGTTTCTGCTCGACCTGGAGCAGAAACATGGCAGAAAACATTTAACATTTTATCCACATCTTTTTATGCTTTAATACTGTAATATCTGTTAAGTGTCAGTGTTCCTCAACACAAAGGACTGTGGAGCCTGAGATCACTGATGTGTTTGTTCCCATTTCAGGCTGCAGTGAGCGAGTTGAGGTCCATTCAGAGCGGAGGGGTGTGATCTACAGCCCCTCCTGGCCTTTAAACTACCCCGCTGGAGTCAACTGCAGCTGGCATATCCAGGGAGGGCAGGGAGAGGTCATTACCATCAGGTATAAGCCTTTACACACACACAGACACACACACACACACACACACACACACACACACACACACACACAGTAACACATGGCCATCATTAAGGAGCAGGCACCTACACTGACACCTACATGCTCTGCCCTAGTTTCCGTAACTTCGACCTGGCAGAGTCAGGAAGTTGTCAGGGAGACTGGCTTCTGCTGACTCCTACATGGAACGGGGAATCCAGGCTGTGTGGGTCTGTGCTGCCTCCACCCTTCATCTCCACCAGGGGGCGCGTTTGGCTTTATTTTCACTCTCAGGCCAACAGCTCTGAGCAAGCCCAGGGCTTCCGCCTCTCCTACATCAGAGGTAAGCTGGACGAGATGGTTCACTGACGTTTTCTTTTGTCCAATCAAGGGTAGTTTTGTGAAAAATAAGAAATAAATTATCTCCAAAGATGAAACAAAAAGTATCAGAGCTTTGAGTGTGTGGGCTTGATGGAATATAATGTCATATGTATACCCTCATGCAGTAATATATTACACTATTACATGAACTACATCATATATACTGTGTATCTGTGTGTAATATTTGGGCCATTATGAGCTGATGAAGATTCATACTGTGGTTTTAGGCTTTGATCAGAGTAACACTCACAGCTTGTCCCACCCTTACTTTAGTTCACAGCCACTAGTGTATTATTATAATTAAACATTAATTGTTGTAATTTTTGCTTTACATCATCAAATTATTAATCATTGATGATGTCTGGTCTGTGTTTTTTTTTTAGAAATACTATAGTGGTGTTGAGCAAGGCACATTACAGTTTAAGCCCTGGGACAGCGAATGAGGATTTATCTGAACTCAGACCAAGAGAATTACAATTAAGAAGTGGGGATTAGCTGCCAGACTCTGCTGAGGAAAACTAAAGCCATTAGGCAGTGATTGGCCTCATGGTGATGACACTGAAGTGCATTTGTGTAGGCAAACTGAATGTCACTCTAATTACATTGTGTTGGTTTTGTGTGTGATCTTGGAATCAAAATGTATTCTGTTTTTGCGCTCAGCTCAACACTAACAGTGTCGGTGTCAGTGTCAGTCAGCGTTATGGTGGAATCTTAAGTGTCAGTCGCTCGTGTTGCATCTGTATGTTTCTTCTCTTTTCAGGTCACCTGGGCCAGAGCAGCTGCCAGTCAGATGAATTCCTGTGTGGGAATGGGAAGTGTCTTCCTCGATCCTGGAAGTGCAACGGTCAGGATGAATGTGGTGATGCCACTGACGAACGCAGCTGCTCTCCGCCTCCCACCGAGGCCCAGCCTGGCCTCTGCCCCTTCGGCTCCCTCCCATGCACAGAGGCCCAGTCCACTCGTTGTCTGCCCGCCGCCCTGCGCTGCAACGGAGCCCGTGACTGCCCCGATGGCACCGACGAGCTGGGCTGCCCTGACACCACCTGTGGCAAACATCTGGGGAACTTCTATGGCTCCTTTGCTTCCCCAGATTTCTTCCGCGCTAACAGGAGTGCTTTAGCAGAGCTGAGATGTTCCTGGTTGCTGGACACCCAGGACCCCAAGCCCATTGTGCTGCAGCTGGACCTGCGGCTGGGGCCCGGGGACTCGCTGCACGTGTACGACGGCCTGCTGCAGCGGGCAGAGCACCTTTTACAAGTGTTGTCGTATCACAACAACAGGCGCCCGGCGCTACTGGAATCAAGTCGGGGACAAATGAGTGTTTTGTACATGGCCCAGCCTCACAGCCCTGGACATGGCTTCAATGCCACATACCAGGTACTGCAGACCGGAAAAACTGCATCCTGTTTTTGAAAAGATGCTAGTAGAAGCCAACAATGCT
Source organism: Naso brachycentron (assembly GCA_029874485.1). Taxonomy (NCBI): domain Eukaryota; kingdom Metazoa; phylum Chordata; class Actinopteri; order Acanthuriformes; family Acanthuridae; genus Naso; species Naso brachycentron. The sequence goes on from JAQFJA010000001.1 coordinate 4,455,149, forward strand.
GTTTGTGCTCTAACCATTAGTTTTCTAAATTGAATCAAATAGTTGTGAACCCTTTGTTGTGCAGTGGTGAAGTCATTTTTGTCTTTAAAAAGAGTCTGCAGTTGGTTTTACACAGGACTCAAACCCCCAGTTTCCTGGGTGACAGTCCTGTTTTTGACTCATTCATTAACCACAACTTCCTGTTCGGTGTACTTGGTCACATTCTTTCTGTCATATCACCTAGTAACAGATATAAATAGCCAAAAAACTGCCATGTTCGTATGCTGATGCATATGTCTTTACAACTTAAAGGTTAAACATCCTGCCACTCGGTCTTTTAAAATGTCTTTTTTTGGGTTCACCATTTCTATCTGTCCTGATGACATGGTTGAAGAGAAGCCGTTCAAGATCACATCAAGCAGAGTAAAAGTCGTCGTCTTAGTGACTGAACAGTTACATATATCTCCTCTTCTCCAGGTCAAAGGTTACTGTTTTCCCGGTGAGCGTCCCTGTGGCAGCGATCAGGGCTGCTTCTCTGAACGCCAGCGCTGCGACGGCTACTGGCACTGCCCATCAGGTCGTGATGAGGAGGCCTGCCCAACGTGCCCAGACGGGGAGTTCCCCTGTGAGGGTGGGACAGGAGTGTGCTACCCAGCCTCTGAGCGCTGCAACAACCAGAAGAGATGCCCGGATGGGTCTGACGAGAAAAACTGCTATGACTGCCAGCCTGGAAACTTCCATTGTGGGACTAACCTGTGCATCTTTGAGACATGGCGGTGCGACGGCCAAGAGGACTGCTTAGACGGGAGCGATGAGAGGGACTGCCTGGCAGCAGTGCCCAGGAAAGTGATCACAGCCGCACTGATCGGCAGTCTGGTCTGCAGTCTCCTGCTGGTGATCGCCCTTGGCTGTGCCCTTAAACTCCATTCCCTCAGGAGCAGAGAGTACAGGTGGGGACACAGCACCTCAGTCTTTTTCTAGAACTGTACTAGTATTAGAAACATGGTTTGTTTCCAACTAAACCACCACAAATGAGCTCACTCACTCATTCGCTCTCCTTTTTCCGTCCTGCTGTCTGTCTGCTCTCTCTCTACCTTGCAGAGCCTTTGAGACTCAGATGACTCGCATGGAGGCGGAGTTTGTTCAGAGAGAGGCTCCGCCTTCGTATGGCCAGTTAATCGCACAGGGTCTCATTCCTCCGGTGGAGGATTTCCCGGTGTACAACCCCACCCAGGTAGAGCATTCACTCACAGTGATACACTCCCACTTTCCTGAGTCAACAGGTGGCTCTGTCAGAAGGAAGTCTACAAGCTTAAAGGTGGTTGTTGGCAGACTTTGTATATAAACAAGGGCTAACGCCAGATATGTCTCGCCCCAGAATGACGTCATATACACTTACACAGTGGGGGCAATTTGGCTTTTAGTCCGTCAGTAAAACCAACGAAGAAAACGAGCATCCTGTTGTCTCACAGGAGGAATGTGAACAGGACTTGAATGTAGCCTAAAGTAACGTTGGCTGCTAAATTGAAGAGAGCTGCAATAAAGGAGAATGTGAACGTGTGTGTGTGTGTGTGTGCTGACAATGAGTTGGTAGCAGCAGCTCAACACAAGCGAAACTGTAAATCCAGCTGTGTACTAAAAATCCGAAGATTTAACAGTGTTATCGTAGCTCCGCTAACAGCATGAGCTAATCCAGCTAACAGCTAAGCTCGGCTGAGAAATCTCCGCTGTTGTCAACACTGACGGTGCATGTTAGTGGAACGTATTTGTATTTGAAATTATTTTGTGAGTCTGTTGTTTTGTGTAGACAGCAAACTCTCGATGATGTCTTGTCTCTGCATCGATGCAGAATCTTCCACATCTGCAATGCGATGCCACACCTCTACACCAGCGTCCTCATCATGAGATGTGATTGGTTAGAAACTTTAACATTTGCGTAAAAAGCTTAACATTTGTCACCTGACCAGCATAATGTGATGTGATTGGTTAATGGAAGACACAGACACATGGAAAGAGTGGGTGCGCACCTTCTCCAGCAGCTGTGGCACAATCCAGCAAGAGGTGATGACGAGTGGCGAGAGAGAAGCAGATCTCTTAACTGGAGGGAAAAACCTTTGCTGGCGGGAGGAGGCAATGTCTCAAACAAAACATGGATATTTTAGAGCGAAACAAGTTTATTCTGTCATTGACCGTTGATGAGATAATGACGGCTTAATGACAAAAAGATTATTATTTTATTTAGCTAAGCCAACATAGCTTTTGTGCCCATGTTGACTTTGGGCAATTAAGTGAAATCTTGGCAAATTGTTTGGCAGAAACTGCACATATGTAATGTATTTTGTTAATGTGCAGGCTGGCGTGAACACATTAAGCTGATATACACGTTCTTCACTAATTAAAATAAGATGGCATTGCTGGTTGGCATCAAGACTTTGGCTCCTCTGTGTTTGTAATGTTTGCTTCTGCCATGTAGTCAGAGTAGGAAGTAAAACCTGCTTTCGCTGCTTAAATTGAGCGGGGCATCCAGCGTATGCATGGTCTGAAATGCCGTACTCGCCACACCACAGGCATATGCTGGTGGTAATGGAGCGGACCCACTGGTCCCTATGTCTCACCAACCCACCTACTGACCTCTGGTTCCCCTAGGGAGTGAAAAAAAACTATATGTACAGTTTACTAGCCTACAGACACTAAGACATTCAGGTAAAACGTACTTTATATTTGAGCTCCCTGTCGTCTGTCTGTCTGTCTGTCTGCTCTCCCTCTTCCAGGCGTCAGTGTTACAGAACCTGCGCTTGGCGATGCGCAGGCAGATCAGACGTCACTCAACAAGACGTACAAACTCCTCCTTCTCTCGGCGACGTCTGGGGCATCTGTGGAGTCGCCTGTTCCACAGTGGAGGGCGAACCAGAGGCCACGCCCCCCTGCTTGACCCACCTGGACCCACACAGATCACACTGGGGCTCCACAGTTACCAAACTGCAGGTGTGCATGGGCCCCAGATAAGGCCCAGGTCTGGATCTAGGCCCAAGGATGATTTTGATGTAGTGGGCATGTCGGGCTCCTGCTGCTCAGTTGCCATGGATCTGCAGTCCTGCACGCCGGAGAGCCCTGCGTCACCTCTCTCCTTTCAGTCAGTGGACAGCAGTCCTGAGGAGGAGGTGCCGGCAGTTGTCAGTAGGGCCCCACAGTCTGAGCCTTCCACCCCTGTTGAGAATGACTCTTCAGCACATGGTGGATCCCCTCTTACTCCACAGGAAGCCTCTGTTCTCCCATGCAACTCCTGGGCATCTAGGAAACTGGTTCTGGAGCTCGCTGTGAACCTAAAGGGTGTTTCCTTAAGACGTTACTCCCCCTTGGGTCCCTTGTCCCCTATCTCACCTGTTGTGTATCCCAACAGCTCCCAGACATCCACACCCCGCCCTCACTCCCAGGGGCTGGAGGTGACTTCACCCTCTGAAGCCTCGTCGTCTTCTGTCAAAGCAGAGGACAGCGATCACCACTTCACTGTGGCAGTGCCAAGCAGGGAAATAAGCAGCAGGGATGAGAGGAGGAGGGAGGGCAAGAGCAGACTCCACAGGTTCAGCAGGACCTTCAGTGAAGAGGGAGGAGATTCAGGGAGGGAGACAACACCATGCTGAAGAGGTCAGTCCCCTCACGCTGTGGAGACCCGTTGTCAGCAATATCTGCTCCACTAAAGTGTCCTTGAAATGTGTCGTTGTGAATCCCAGAGATGAGACTTGTTCTTCCTCCACACTGAAGACGTGCAGTGAAGTGAAATTAGCTCATGTCCATTCAATGCTTTGCAGAAATATCTGCATATGCACAAAATTGTGCATGTGGAGTCCTTGCCTAAGATGAATAAAACCAGCGTTGGTAGTGCTTCTGGTCTGTGTTGTACAGTAACTCTCTTCATCAAACAGGAGCTTCACAATAAAAACAAACACCCCCGACACCCCAGTTTAACCCGTCTGACATAAACTCATCACGAGCCTGTCCCCGAAAATCAGGCTCACTTCTGACCACCAGAACCATGACAATATTGGCAACATGTTGTACCGACACCAAAGCAGCCTTTGTGTGGTTAACCAGAGCCATTATGCACCGCTGTATACTGTGAACCACAGAAGCCTATCAATTGATCACATCTGAATTTATCTGATCAGTTCTTCCCCCCTCTCTCATCTCATTCCCCCTTTATTATAGTAGGTAATCTTACTTTTTATTATTGTATGATATTTCTAGAAGGTCGTGATTGGCTGTTGCAGTAAATGATAAAGCTGGCCGTATTTGTGATTTTTGTTATTATCAACAAGTTACATGAAAAGGCCAAAAACAAAATGTTGCATTTGTCCATCTCACAATACTTAATGACTTTATCAGGTGTGAATATACCTTCACAGGGAGCCCAGGAAGTGACATGGATGTGTTTATATTTGGTGAAATGCACTGACGTTTTGTATTTCACGCACAGGTTTTACGTACGTGCGTTTTAGTAAAATGAGCTTGTGAAATAAAAGTAAAATGCGCATGTAATATATAAAAAGCGCGTGCGATCTGTAAAACGTGCGCGCGAAATACAAAACGAGCATGCGTTTTAGGAAAAACACACACGCCCCGGCTTCATAATTTCAGTTATACAAAGGCTCAGTCATTTCCCAAAACAACAGAGTCCTGAGCCATTTTAAAGAGGAAATAGTACATTTATTTGGGGACTATTTTAATGTGTGGATTAACACATATTTCCGGAGCCCGGTACTTGACATCAATATGGTTTTATTGTATAAAACGCATGTGCAATTTCTAAAATAGGCAGGTGAAATAGAAAGCGCACATGCAGATTACTAATTCACGCATGCATTTTAATAAAGACTGACGTGCAAGTTATAAAACAGGTGTGCAAAATAGAAAGCCTGCATGTGTTTGATAATAAAAGCATATTAATGTCATCTCCCAGACTCCGTACATATTTGGTGCAAAAGTAAGTATTTTATTTTTTTCAGAATTTCTGAACAGAAGAGCTCTGTGATACACAGATGAATACGCTATATCAAGCTACACAAACAGTACCTGTTTGTAAGATTAATACATTGTTGGTTTTGGTCTTTTCATTTTTTGACCATTAAAAAAAACTGTAAAATATCACCAAACTTAAGCACACTTTTTAAACGCAAATGTTTGACAGTTGGGGAAATTTTCCTATTTGTTCTCCAGTGGAGAGTAAGTTTATAACTGTCAGATGTAAGGCTACACGCAGCAGCTAGTTAGCTAAGTTTAGCTTAGCACAAATCCTGCAAACAGGGTGAGACAGCTAGCATAGCTTGATCTGAAGGAAGCTTATGAGCTTCATCAACGCTGCTAGGCAGATTTTGTTTTTTTCAGACAGAGACAGGCAAGATGTTTCCCCTGTTGCAGTATTTGCGCAAAGCTGTGCTAGCTAGCTCATCTGTGAGCTATCAGAGTAATATCGATTCTCTCATTTCTCTCAGCCGAAGGACAAGTGTAGGCCTATTCCCCGAAAATGTCCAACTAATGTGCCGTGTCATGCAGCCATTTATGCCAAACTTGTATCTGTAGTTATTTATCATATACTTTATATTTTCAGTGCTATTCTTCGTCAGTGATACTTCATTTTAAGAATCATGATGAACTTTTAAATGTTGTGAAAGTTGTATCAAACACTTGTCGATTTTAGCATTTTAAACTTGATATATTGTCAGTTCTAAAAAGCCAAACTGTGATGGAAACTGAGTGAGTCCAAGTATGTTGCCTGTGACTCTGCTCAGCCCCTCGTCCTCCTCAAATCAAACCCACTTTCCTTTAAATGAAGCCTTTCCTCACTTGAATGAACTTGACTTTCTGTGCAGTGATTTATGAGAATGTGCAGGGACTGTTGGGAAACGTTTTCCCCTCAAAATATTGATCGTGTGTTGCAGTCTGCAGTACTGCTGACGGCACACCGGGCACTGCGGACATCTGAACTCATATCCATACTGTGGGATTTTCTACAACAGGATGTTAAAACAAAGACTTCTATTTTTGAGTCGTCAGTGGAGACCTGCACCAGTTCTACTTTATATTTCTCTCTCTGCCTTGATGAACGTTGACAGTGATTGAGCACGGCGTCTCTTGATATTTTGTACGGCTTGTCTCTGAGGTGTGACACTGGTCACCCTTCACCAGTCACTGCTGGACTTCTAAAGAATGTATCACTTTAATCACTTTCTTGAAATCAATGAATTTCTGCCTCTTTTACTGCAGGATACTGATACTAAACAGAAAAGTCAGACTACCAGTGTAGGTAAAGAGAGTTTAAGAAATCACCACAAACACTGGTTGCTTTTAGCTGCAGTTTTCAGTTTCCACACATGAGCTTTCTTGCTGTTTTTCTTTAAGTGAGCTCTATGTGCCATGCTTCCCTCATGTGCTTTGTTCTTATAGAAGTTTTGTGCTGCAGCTGCTTCATGTTACGTGCCAATAGAGATGTCTCCATACCTCCCTCACAAGTAATACCTTTCTAGTGATCACTTCAGACTCCTGTTCCTTTGTTTGAGATTTGTAGAAATAAAATCAGTGTACTTGTTCCTAGTTTTGCATGTTTTGTGCTCTGTTTTTCCTTGCACCTGGTTATTAAAGAAAGAGTTCACCAAAAAATGAAAATTCAGTCATTATCTACTTGCCCTAATGCGGATGGAAAGTTGTTTTTTTAGTCAACAAAACACTGCTGAAGTTTCACAGAAAAAAGATTTCAAACGTAAAAAACAAAAAACATAAAATACCTCCAAATTGCTCATCCAAAGTAATCCTGACCTGAAGCCTTGATATGCCAAGTTGTTTTGAAAAACGTCACTGATGCCAAGTTTTCAGCCTCACTGTTGTCTGTAGCCTGTAGCTCTGACAGAGCCGATCACACCAAGGGCATCGCAACAAGCACGTCTTGGAGGAGCATCTGTATGAAGATACAGCCAATATTTAATTCTTTCTGTTCGCCTGTATCTTATTGTTTCTGCTACTGTTCCACCAGAAACAAAACAGGAAGAACATGGTGAGTGTTAAAGCCCGCCTCCTACTTAATTTAATTGGCTGCTTCAGTCAACTCTGCCCCTTGAGCTGAAAATGATGGATTTGCTGGCGATGCTTTCTAGTGAGGCTTCTTGGCATGACTAGCTCTTAAGAAGGGAGCCATGTTCACTGTCTGAAGCTCACCCAGCAGCTTGAGGAGGGACCGAGGAGAGTTTGTCTATCTGTGGGGTCAGCTGGAGGGCAAGTCTGGTAAACACAGGTCTGTGTTCGCCATGTTAGGAGCTACAATGAACAGTGAGGCTAAAATTTGGTGTCAGTGACGTTTTTCAAAAGAACTTGGCATGTCCAGGCTTCAAGACACTTGGATTATTGTGGACGAGCAGCATGGAGACATTTAACGGTTTTATGATGTTTCTCTCTCTTTTTTGCTGGTTTTTTTTTAACGTTTGAAACTTGGTCACTATTCACTTCAATGGTTTGGTAGATTACTCCAACACCATTTTCCTGTGAAACTCCATCACTCAGTATGTTTACATGACGTTACAAAAAATCGATATATTGTGTTAGTTTGGCTAAAACTGGACTTTTAAAATGCATGTAAACATGTTAGCCTGACTGAAATCGAACTAAATCAAATAACAAAGTCGAGCTAACACCCCCACATAATGCGATTGGAAGTTGAATTACTCCTGCATGAATATGCCTCAACGGGACCCGGGCTGGCTTCAGCAATCTGCGCGTGATCAAAAGTCCCTGCGGCGTCTTTGACCCGGAACTCGATAACTCATAAATTTGTAGAAGAAAGCCGAGGAGAAAACAGGAACCCCATAAGCACGATGGAAAGTGTGCATTGAATCTGCGCCAAAAATGATGTGTAAATATGAAGTGCACAGCGCTGTGAAGTCGTTAATGTTTCCACCGTTTGACATGGATTCCGCTGGCCGCTTGCTAACATGTTTGTAGCTTGTTTGGCTAACCAGAAAAAGGTCAAATAGCAACCAGCTGAATGGGGCATATCGCTGCCTACTGCGGTGGAGTCAAACAATAAATCTATTCTCCCTCAGCACTTGTATACTAGGACAGGGACAGCCGTCCCATCAAACGACCTAACTGTGCATGTAAACGTACTGACTGTGTTTTCTGGACTAAAAAAATTTACCTGACTTATCAGCGTGAGAATGAGTGGGTAATGACACAATTTTTATTTTTGGGTGAACTATCCCTTTAAAGGTCAAAGACTCGTCCTCATTTGACCCTACGTGAAATAGTTACTCTAAAAATCACATACCTGCAGAAAGTATGTGCTCACTTGCTTTGTAATGTACAGAAGTGTGTCAAAATGCCTTAATGGTTTTTCTTCGCTCTTGTAAATATGATGGAGAGTTTCATGAACTACAGCTGTGGTGTACATGTTTGAAGAGGTTAGATATGTCTGTCTGGACACAGCTTTTGATGTGATTGTGTGCTCTGGCATTAAAGTGCACTACTACATCAGGAATCTCTGGGATTATCATGGCAGGGGAGGCAGGAAAAGACCATTTGTTTTTCTTAATAACCTCATTCCAGTGTATTTGCCTGTTTATTTAAACTATAATCTGTGAAAGTCTTGCTTTAATAATCACTTTCAGACTGCAGCTGACAGTATTCTACTTGCCATTAGTCAGAATCAAGGTTTTCTGTCCCGTACTCTGCGGTTTGCTGGTTTCTCATAGTTGTGATAAACTGCTGGCCAGAAGTCACGTCGACATCTAAACTGTTTTGTCAGTGTGTTACTCACTCTAAGTAATCAAACCCTTTCCATTTTACTACAGTCACAGAGTAATAACTGTACTTTTTAGAGGATTAGCAGGTAAATACACTGAACCAAGGCCAGGTTGTCTCATAAAGGCTTCCCCTCTCCTGACTGTTTGATTTGAAAGCTTCTTCTCTGTCCAAGGCTAAAGTCAACATATGATGCTGAGTTTGTATAAAGGCATTTTGCTCATTTTAAAAACTATATTTATATATATTGTGCTGAAAGAGAAATGCTAACAAGATGTTGGGTTTGCTGAACAAAAACCCTGTAGAGACTTCTGCTTGTTAGTCATTGCTTTTCTGTGCCTGCAACCAATAAACTTCAACTTGTTTATCATTTATTGATCAGTGTGCTATATCATACGTTTTTTTCTTGTTGGGGGTGTACAACATTACCAGCATGTTATTGGTATGGGCTGATATTGGCTTTAAAATGAACTATCGGCTATTGGCCAGCCTGCCGAGATCCACCAATATAGTAACCGATAAGTAATCAGACTTCTGTTTCCTTGATTAAATGCCCGAGTCAACGCCATGTTTTCCAGGTTCCTTGTGGACTGACATCGTGGGTTTTGTTCTGATTGTCTGAGGGGGAGCATCATCCAGTTTGAATTATCTAGTTTTGTTTAAAAGCAGTTGTCATAAATAAATATGACATGCTTTACAGAACGTAAGTTCAAGTATTTTTCTTCTTTTGCACAAGGAATGAATATCACATCATTTTAAGCTTTGTATTTTATGCCTGCATTTGCCGGCGGGCCAACACAGTAAGAGTCTGCATAATAATACTGTACGTAAATTCCACTGTGTTTATGATGGCTGTGTGAGCGTTCTTAGTCTCTCATTTGACTCCACAAATTTCTTTAAATAATGTGTAAAATACTGTGTAAGTCAACTCAGTTTTTAACAGACTCGTTTTGTAAAGCCTGGTGTTTATTTCATGATCAGAATTGCTCTCATCAGCAAAATAATGGCTGACATAGACAATTAGGTGTGGGGAAAAATATGCACATATATATCGGTATCAGTATCGATTACCGGTAAAATGAGTTATAAAATATTGGCGTCTCAGATATTGGCCAAAAATCAAATATCGTGCATCCCTACTTGAAACAAAATAATGCAATTGCCAGCACTACAGCTACCATAGTACTGGTTACAAACTATTTATTCACTATTTTAGGATAGTACTTTTTTTAATTTACATTTTTTGCACTGAGTCTACAAACAAGTCAGCAGCTCTGTGAGGCTGTAAGTACAGGCTGAGCCGTTTAGCTAAATGCTAATGTCTGCATGCTAACATGTTTACCATGTTGTTTTATACCTGATGATGCCTCTTGATAAAAAGAACTAAAGACACAACACAAACTTACAGTATCATAAAATAATCATGCTTAAAGGTCGCTATATTTAATAAGGAATTACATTGTTATTCTTGTACAACTTAACACACTTTTACAAAACACAGAGGTACATCTATCAATGGTACAGTATGTAAATGTTTCACAACACGTCTGAGGAATGTCATCTTTGCAGGAGTCTCTGGCACATTTGTAGAAGTTTTTTTTTCTTTACATGCTATTTACAGATCTCAACTGAGCTAACAGCACCTGGACTTGGCAGACAGATGTAAACGACGTCTTCAGTGAGTCTCCTTAATGTGGATTTGATGCAGGGCGGGAATCCCCAGAATATGCTGGGCTGGAAAAGGATGCGGCGTGTTCAACCCATGGCTGAGCTTGCGGTTTCTTCATGTTAAAAGGCCCCTGGCCTCAACCCTGTTCTATGTACAACATGCTTACATGAAAGTGCTGTAAAAGATTACTCAAATACACATAAAAACTAGGGCTGTCAGTGTTAACCCATTAATCGCGATCAATTAAAATGCTGTAATTAACGTATTATTTTTTAATTGCATTAATTGTGTGCTGCTATTCTGCCCCTTCGACGAAATCTTAGTCAAGCCACTGTAGCAGTTTTCTGCATCCAACCAGCAGAAGAAAGACAACAATACGCTTCTGAATGGTTTGGGGTTTTTTTGTTATTTGCCTCTCTCCCTTCCAGACAAGAAGACAGACACCATTCTTTCAACTGCACATGCAGTGATAAGGAAGAGATGAACAGAGCTCCGCAATGGTTAATTAGCTTAGCTCAAACACTGGTAGTCAATGGGAAGTGCTAGCCTGCCTCCGCCTAAAGTCATCAGGTAAACTTTCCAACCACTTGAAATGGTCCTGTGTGCTTTTTGTGACTTGTTTACTATGTTGTACTATTTTTAGACTCAGAGTAGCACTTTATAGTACTTTATGTATTTCTTCTTCTGCTACTGTTTACTGGCACGCAAGCGCCCTGCGGTTTACTTCCTATATGTATTTGATTCTAAAATTACATAAAGTACTAATCTGAGTTTAAAAATAAAAATAAAATAAAATAAAATAAAAAAAATTGTAGGAAACAAACAAGTCACAACAAGCACACAAGACCCTTTAGAGTTGTTGGAAAGTTTATCTGGTGACTTTAGGTGGAGGCAGGCTAGCACTTCCTATTGACTACCAGTGTTTGAGCTAAGCTAATTAGCGGTGGGCGAGCTCTGCCTGTCTCTTTCTTGTTACTGCATGAACAGTAGAAAGAATGGTGTCTATTTTCTTGTCTGAAACTCGGGAGGGGGTCAGATAGCCGTAAGAAGAGAAAAAAATTTGGCATACCTATTTAAAGTGCTCTATTGGTCATTCATTCGTTTAAAAATTCAGCTATACATCTGTAAAACAAAAACATTCTAACACAATGTAGCTGATTAAAATACAGTTATGGTTCAGTGTCTTAATCCACAGGCATCACAAGAACGTCAGTCACACATTTTTCCTCATCATCATCTTCTGATTATAGCCCTCAAATAAACCCAGTAATACATCACCTGTGAGGAACCACCTCAGGTCTGTGTCGCTTTATCTCAGCCCTGTCAGATCTGTAAGGGATGAGAGCAAGGACGCAGAGACGGGGGAGGTAGAAAACGTTCAAGTGTGGGACACCGCGAGGTTAAGTCAGGCCGCCGGCGTCCAGGATAGAGCGTATTTTGTCTGAGTGCAGAATTAAGATGCAGCAACTCGACTGATGGCTTCAAAAGGGCACAGAGATAAGACAAAGTGAGGAGGAAAAGGAGAAGGGTTCACACAGGGGTAACCAGGGCTGTGAGCTGATACCAACATGGATCTGTTCCAATGGAGACTAAAGCCTTGCGTCAGGTGTAGTTTGGAGCATCTGGGGAGGGATTTTCCCAGCTACAGTGAGAGAGGAAGAGGTGAAAATCCCTTAGAATGTGCTGTAGTAAACACACACCAGTGTTCCGAGTAATTTAAAGATCGCACAGAAACTCAATTCAAAGCTTTCATCCA
>JAQFJA010000001.1:4468662-4492008 GCA_029874485.1 Naso brachycentron
AATACATAAATCAGACAGAATTGTTTGTAACTGTGTCTGTGTTTATGATTCTGACAAATGCAAACAGTGCAGTGTTATGCAATTGACAACAGATGGCACCAAAATGCTACTTTTGTCCATGACGACCACAAACGTGACATCTGTGATGCACCTGTGGTCTTATCACAGAGGTGTGTCTCTAACCTGTGCCTCTCATTTGCAGGTGATTGGAGTAACTCTACTCACCTGGACCAGGTGTGCTGATGTTACTTAAGCTCCAGCAGGAGGCTCTGACTCTCTGCTGTGGCAGTCTCTGCACAACATGTGTTGGTTTTGGAATGTTGTCTTAAGTTTATCTTTTTTTCTATGTTTGCACTTTACAACCGAACACTCACACCTTTCACAACTGACTTTACTGATTCCTACATCGCATTCTGTAGATATTATTTATTTTAATTTAATCTGGATGAATAAAGTATTGGTAAACCGGGCTTCTCAAAGTTTTCCAGCTCAAGACCCCAAAGAGAAATTTAGTGTCTCCTTGCAACCCAAACTCTAAGCCTCTCTGAGGAACCTTCATTTCTTGTTGATTGTGGTGCCACCTATGGACAAAAGCATCACTGCTTCCTTAAAAGCTTCCAGCAACTTTAATCGATCGATTGAGTGATCTTCTTCAGGCAATGATCATTGCTTTCTGATTTCTGCCTTCATTTCTGATCAAGAACCTGTTTAAAAGTTCTTTGGATGTGCGTACCCCACAGCTTTCTTTGTCACAAAAACCAGTTCAGCCATAAACACAAAATATTAAAATGATCTTCAGAAAAATCTCCTCCTGCTTCCAACCATAGAGAGTAAAAAAGGGAACAGTGGCCTGATCATGCTCGTAAACAGCAAATCGTCTCTTTCGGTCTGTGTGACATAAAGTGTGACTGAGCGGACTGTGTGAAGGCATTGTAGAAGACGGGATAGCACTCTCCAGTCTACTTGCTGATAGTCTCATTTGCAGATGTAGGTAAGATGTGAAGCATCAGGATTAAATTTAAAAGATTCATAACAAGTTCAAAGTTTCTTGTAGGGACCTAAAAAAAATAACTGCCACAACATCTACATTTATAAACTGTTCAAAACAGTCCCTGAGCTGACAGAACAACATAGCAAACAAAATGCTCCTTTTTATTTGCAATTAGGAAAAATGAAAGCAATTAGGTTTGTCATGCATTCTATTCTGCCACCCCTAAGGTTGGGAAACCCTGGTTTAAACTTTAACATAATGTTGTCTTCCTTTTCGTTGTGACAGCCTGAGTCGGATCATGACACATGTAATCGTGACTGTTGGCCGATATATGATCCTGCTAGCAGCTCTTGAAAGCTTGTCTTGGTTGCTGATGTGATGTTTGGTTCCACAGACTGTCAGGACAAGCTGCTGCTCACCTGACGTGATAAATCTAAAAATTTTAACCTTTCAAACGGGGACGAGGTTTCAGAGATTTCTTGTATTTATGCTGAAAGAAGATCTAAAGCTTCAGAGGTTCAAACGCAGCAAATAGTGATGTTTGGTGGTTTGCAAACTTGTAGCAGCTGCTGAAGATTGGTACTGTAGCCTCTACATGCAGAATTGATACAGCCCTATAATCCTCATAAACTGTATAATGAATAGTGGACAGCACCACTGTGTGTTTGTGGAGTGCTGCTCTGAAGCCTCATGTGTGGCCTAACAGCCGTTTCTGTACCTTAATGGGTCTGGCCAGGTTGGGTCTCTTCTTGCGGAGGTAGAGCAGACCGGCAATGGTTACTCCGTAGGACAGATAGTTGATGAAGGACACGTAGTTGATCAGGTTGTGTGTCTCTCCAAGGCACAGGATGACTATGGTGGCAATGCACTGTGGACGATGGAGGCAGTTTCGAATGGAAAGTGAATAAGAAATAAAAAACAAATGCAGAGTAGAACCGTATTAATTTAAAAAAAAAAAAAAAAAGATCCTGACCACTTGTGTTGTCTGTCTCATTGAATCTAGAGGAGCAGAAAAAGCTGAGTGCAGTACTCACGCAGACCAGCAGGGCAGGGATTGGTGTGCAGTTTTTGAGGTGGATCATAGCGAGGAGGTAGGGCAGGTGACCCTCTCTGGCTCCTGAGAAACACAATCTACAGACAGATACACACTTTTTTGTATGTTTTTTTTTGTTTTGTGTGACATATTTTCCTGTCAACAAACAGACAGTAAAATAAGGTTTTTGCATGTAGTTTGGAGCAAAGCAAGGTGTGTGTGTGTGCGTGTGTGTGCGCATGCTCTTTACCTGGAGGAGGTGAACAGATATCCGTTAATTCCTCCAAAGGTGGACAGTGCTACAGAGATTGGCATCACCCAGGAAAACATCCCTAGCAGCTTTTCCCCAAATGTCTGGAACAAAACAACATCTGATGGGTCAGATTATTGACTTTAACCATCATTGATTGATTTACTCAGTGCATAACAATTAGTGATGCCCAATACGGTTTTTGACTTGCTTATCACGGCTGATACAGATCACACATCACTACTTTTCCCCTCATCTCAGACTTTCTTTGGAACATGTGTTTTTGCACTGTAAAAATGACAACACATTTTTTCTTGAATCTCAAATTTGCTTTTGTGCTTTCTTCCTCAGAAACTGTAAAAGCACATCAACCCTGATGATAACCTGGCTCAGCAGTTTTTTTCTTCTTTTACTTCTCCGTGTTTATCATCAGGTTGCAAATAAACTTTCAAGGAAAACTGCACTTGTTCAGGAATGTAGCCGATTCATCCAAAATTCCTGGGACAAGAACACAGATGCTTTTCCCTTCACTGTGCGGTCAGGATGTTGCTAGATACCCGCCCCGTGTGAGCAGCTTTGCACACTCAGTGTGATAGGAAGAACTAAAACACATCCAAAAACCTCCAACACACTCCATCTACATGTCGTGACTGTGCATATTTACCACACTATGGAGACATTGATATTGTGTGCAGGAATACCAAGGAACTAGTTTTCTGGGCGAAGTGACACAACATGATCATGCTGCGAAAATGATGAAAATAATATTTCATAGCGTGGAGATTCAGTTTTCCTTTCATCCTCTTAAACCTGGCGTGATATCGATGTAACGCTGAGATAAGTTTGACAAAATATTAAATAACTTTAGGGCTGTTTAAGTTACAGACTAGCTCTAAATTGTGTTCTAACCGTGAGATTCTCATTTTTCAGAGGCCTGTGCAAAATGTGCCTGTGCAACGTTTAGGGCTGATTTTAGGCCTTGATGATCAATGATGTATAACACTTTGATGTTTGCTTTCAGAGGTGATATTGACAGAAGAATACAGACAGCAACCAAATGTACATGCTGTCACATTGTCTAATAATGCCTAGGATAATATGCAAATAAATGTCTGTAACTCACGAAGGAAAAGGTGAATTTGCACCAAACTTCATATGGAGCTTCAAAACACGTGAATACAACTTTTCACAGTGAAAAAACAAAAAATTCCTGGTTGACTATGGAGTTATCTGACAAAACACGAGTTTTTTCATTGAGCTTTTTTTTTGCAAATGTTGTATACTCACACAAAGGCAACGCATGACTGTGACTTTACACTGCATTGACATGGAAGAGTTTGTTCCCCTGAGTCATATCATGTATAACACTTGATATCAAGTGAAAGAATAAGCTCAGGATTGGCAAAAATATAAAAGTGTGTGTGTGTGTGTGTGTGTGTAAGTGATGCAGTGAAGATGCAATGTGTGTACTGAACACATTGCATAGCTGTCTAACATCGGAATGCTGCACATACTATTGTTTCTTTGCAGATATTTTTTCATTTTATTTTAAAATTCTAAAAATGCCACTTATCCAGTAATGGGACTAATGTTGGGGTTGGGACACTGCATGTACAGTATTTCCAGTCCTTAAAAGAACAGTAGTCACAAATTCATGACTGTTTCCCAGTTTTTCGCCTTGGATCAGAAAAAAGAAAAATTTAATTTGAGGCTGATTAAATAATTGGTTGGTTGAGGCCTGTCTCATGCTTCAGCAGACTTCAAGTCTCGGACAGAAAACGATTCCAGACGACTGAGACTCTTGTTGAACAGTATAAAACATTGAGTCATGTAGCTGGAGAGATGCTCACCACTGCCACAGCGTTAGAGGCCAGCAGCTCCTCGGGGGTCATGGAGGAGAAGTAGGCAATGTTGGTCATCGTGTAGACGAGCGTCACCAGTGGGATGGAAACGTAGATTGCACGGGGAAGGTTCCTGATACAAAGAAAGACACAGGTCACCATGGTAATTCAAATGTTAGTGTAACTTTTATTTTTCAGGTTTTACAGAACATTAACAAGACATGTTATGAAAGTAATAATAATTGAAGAAAAGATCTACTATTATACTGATTAAATAATGTTATATGATAAACCAATAATATAGAATGAAGTGACTGAGGTGTTTATTAGCCTATGTTCCAATATACAGTTGGTGCAAGTGTTACCATTAAGACCAGTGCTGTAATATCCTTTTTGTTTTATGTTTATAAAAAAAAAACATGCAATACTGTGTGTGTGTGTGCGCGGGCCATACTTCCGCGGCTCCACAACTTCCTCTGTGACGTAGTTGAGGAAATTCCAGCCGCTGTAGGCGAAGGAGGCCTGCAGAAAAGCCAGAGCGATCTGTCCCACAGACGGGTCCTGACTGAAAGTGAACGCCTGGCTGGGCTGCAGGGCGTCATAGTGACCTGGACAAAGAGGAAAACACATGTGGATAACATGCTGAAAAATATCACAGAATAATCTAAGTAACTGAATTTCTTTAAGCTCAAATGTAAGACCTAAATGTGGTCCTACAGACAAAGAAATGACATATTACACTTTCTTCAATGGTTGGTCACCATGTTACTGCAACTAAGTACAAAATTTAAAGTACTTTTAAAAGGGGTCAGCAGTGTCAGTATGTTATGAATCTGTTGTGACAGAATGCACAGACTGGCTGCAGCTTTCTGTCTTTTGAAATGTTTGTGAATACATGCTCAGTCTGAACTGATGCTACAGCATCAGCAACAGGTTTCAAACAAGTTGGGACTGAGGCAGCAACAGACTGAGAAAAGTTTATTAAAAACACCTGTTGGAACATTCCACAGGTAAACAGATTCACTGCTCACAGGTGATGTATCGTGATTGGGTGTGAGAGGAGCATCCTTCAGAGGCTCAGTGGTTCACAAACAAGGATGAGGAGAGGTTCACTACTTTGTAAAAGACATAAGTTGAAATGCATTTGGTACATAAAACTGTTTTTTTCGGTTCATTTGCAAATTATTGCGTCCTGATTTTGTTCTTTTACACAGGACATGCATCGTTAAATCCAACCTAAATCGCAACAAAACCAAAGCAATTACTTTTATTTTCATGGCTTATTTTTTCCAGAAAGTGTGTGTGTTTGTGTGTGTGTGTGTGTGTGTGTGTGTGTGTGTGTGTGTGTAAATACCTCTACAAATTTGGACAAGTCCGACAACTATGATAAGTACCAAAGCGAGGAGTTTTCCGACAGTGAAAACATCCTGGATTCTCGTCGCCCAGCGCACACTGGAGCAGTTCACCCAGGTCAGGAATACTGCAACACAAACACACACACACACACACACACACACACACACACACACACACAAATACATATAGATATAGACTCACTTTATTTCATCACCTCATTATTTAATGCATCATGTTTTCCACAGGCTCAGTCTAATAACTTCAAACTTTTGTTAGAGTCCTATGTGATGAATCACCTCCAATAAATTAAAACCCTCCTCTCTAATATCAGGAGAAATGAAAACACTTTGTGTAAAACAACCTTAACCTTCAGGGAAAAGCGAGCAGTGGGAAGTGGATGCATGTGTAATGTCAACTGGACACTAACAAAAGATTCTGTCAGGAATCGATGCAGCGTATTATAGCAATATTTTGCGTGATCATCTCATATCAATTTATAAACACCAAGTATTGAAATTTTATTATATAAATTTTTAATAAATATTACAAATATAAACTCAACTTTTTCAGTAATATTATAAATGGAATAAATACTAGAGCACTAACTAGGGGAGACTGTAATATACCGAGGTGTAGGACTCAGCTTGTTCAAGTGGTGGTGTCTGTTAGAGGCACACACTCACAGAATAAACTGCCAGCACATATTAGGCACTGTGACGACTACTTCACCTTTAAAAAAACGCTCAAACATTGGCTGAAAACAAACCAGTCATGTGCTTATACATAACCCACTCTCTCCTCTGATGCCCGGTCCCACAGGCTTTTTAAGATGAGCTGAATTCAAATATGCACTTTCAAATCTTTTGGACCATATCCCTGCTCCCATTTTAGCCAAATTTAAAAATGTATATTAAAAAAATAACAAAAAATGAATTATTTCCTATATTTAAATTAAAGTCTGCCAAAAGATGGAACTTCCATCTTTCATTTGAAACAAAACTCTGGGAATTCTGACATAGGCACTGACTCAGGCCGTCCTGCGGTAATAGAGGCAGGAATGGACACCACTCAGCTAAAGGGCCAAGTCCACTGCTGGGCGGACATGCAGCTGCTCTTACCTGTTCCATAAACCTGTAAATATTAAATAAACTAAAGCTAGCTTGGTGTTAAAATATAGCCAAGCTCTAATGACGGTTGCCAAGGAGTAACTTTCCAACAACACTCCAATCAAACTCCTCCCGCCCCTAAAGCCTGTTCATTGGTTGTTTAACTGTTCGAATAGCGAATACATCACAACATGGCAGTTGATGCTCTGGAAACAGGCAGTTCAGCTCGTCTTTTAGCTAATCATACATTTTTATTGTTTACTGTAGGTAGTTTTGTTATTTTATTGTAATATGCCCATTTGTGGTGTATTGTTTGTGAACTACCTGTGTGATGTCCCGTGGACTGTCCTCTGAAATGTCCATATAACTGTTTTTTATGCTACGTGCCTTAGGACAGCGGATGAAATTCATTAATTGCACTAATTCCAGCATATTTATATGGATGCTCACTGCTGATATGTTGATTAAATTGGATTGTCCTAATTCAATGAACTCAATAAATAAATAAATAATAAAAATCAATTAATGTGTCAGTCCAGTAGATGCCGCTATGTGGTCGCTGTTGGATGAAGTAATAAAAAAATGCAATAGAAAAGATAATTAGACTGAAAACTTAACTGATTAATCTTATTAGATAAAACAGATGATGTTAACAAAGTGTTTCTTTGTGAAAATTACCGGCAGCTGAAAAAGAAAAAAAAAAAAATCGTAACATCTGATATCACAATACTCAGCACATGCCAATATTGTGACTTAGGTATCGTGATAATATCATATTATGGGGTCTCTGGCGATTCCCATCCCCGTAAAGTACAGGAGTCATGTTTGAGTAGGAGGGTTAGATTTCTGATTCTCCACGGCCTCCTGTCCATGGTCTCACATTCTCCACATTCCTCTCTTATCAGCAGGCAGAAGTAATAGAAAGAGAATCTTTACAGAGAAAATAGATGAAAGTATACACATCTGAACACTTCCTATTTCCCATTTAGCCTGTGTGTGTGTGTGTGTGCATGTGTGTGTGCCTCTGCTCGCTCAGCCTCTGACCTTCACACTGACCTTCAGTTTTGCATGTGTAGAAGTGCCACCATAACAAGGACTGGCCAGAATCCAACTGAGCCAATCCGAGCTGCCTTCAAACTCAAGTATATTCTTACAGGCTCACAAGAGAAAGTAATCCCAGCAGGAAGTGTGGCTCGTAGTCCCAGTACAGAGACGGACATGGAAGAAAACATTTAGAAGACTTGTGTTTACTATTCCAGCACTCCTTTAAATGCTGAAGAACATATGAAGATATGTTCAGCATTCATGTTTGACTTCTGGCTGAGCGCGCTGACCTCGTCACTCAACGAAATGATGGTGCTCTGCTCGACTCACCCTTTTTAATTTGGCTTTTAACTGATTTCTTTTTACTTTTCTTTGTTAATCCTCTTAACTAGTTATTTATGTTGTTTTTAATCCATGTGATTTAAGTACATAGTTTCTGTTCATTCTTATATGTAGTTTCAAGCTGTTCTTTAGCACGACTTTATCCGATCTGTTCTTAACCAAATTTAGGGATTTTATCTTATGCTTTTTTATTTTATTTCATTTATTTATTTATTCATGTTTAGCATTGATTTTAGCTACATATCTTATGCTGCTGTCTTTTAGTTTTTAGCTCCAGTGTTTTCCCCATGGGCGGCCCTCCACAGTGGGAGCTGTGTCTGGTCTGCCTGTGGGGGGGTCGTTCCGGCCTGGATGGTTGGAGGGCTCTGCACCGTGGCTTTATGGCCGTGGTGTGGACCTCCCTGTCTGTCCTGGTCGGGGTGGTCACAGTTTTCATGTGACGTGACTGTGTGCTGTTGGATGCGTGAAGATATATTTTAAGTCCCTTTGAGACATGCACCCTGTAAATGTGCAAATGAAATGAATGAAGGCAATTTTCCATCATGGTCTCATGCCTGACAGATGACTTTCAGCATGTCTGAAGGCTGAAATATTGTCACATGTAGTTAAAAAGTAAAGCACACACGAGGTAAAATAAACAAAGATGTTAACTGCACTAGATTGTTCAAGGAGCACTGTGACATTTATTCATAGTTATTTAGTGCAAAAGGAAATCAGCATAATAAACTGCGACATGCTGAGACTTACAGAGGACATTCTTTTTATTCCAGCTCAAACTAGTTTTCATTCAGTGTTTTTTACCCTTGCAAACAGCTGTGCAGCATTTGCCAAACACATGGCTTTCTACAGATACGATAATGAAATCTGAACATTTCTGCAAACTCCAAGACAGACAACGACAACTGCCTTAAAGGCTTCATTCATTGTTCAGTGTAATGTTATTTATTGTATGTCCAGCTGCATACAGCGTTTGCACACCTGGATTTAACATGAAATGTAAGTCACGTGGAGCTTTGTTAAAACACTTAAAAAACTTCTGTAGTTTTCTTCTCTGTGTCACAG
Organism: Naso brachycentron; assembly: GCA_029874485.1. Classification (NCBI taxonomy): domain Eukaryota; kingdom Metazoa; phylum Chordata; class Actinopteri; order Acanthuriformes; family Acanthuridae; genus Naso; species Naso brachycentron. The sequence goes on from JAQFJA010000001.1 coordinate 4,477,688, forward strand.
CTCTCCTACAGCGGCGATCTGTTGGTTTGCTTTGCCACTACTGGTGTATCACATGAAAAATGTCACATTAACACGTGCACACTATTTCCCTATCTTCTAAATGATGTACGATAGACCTATTCAAACTGTGGCCCGAGGGCCACATGCTGTCCAGAGGGAACCAATGAGTGGCCCAGTCAGAAAAGCAGAGAAAAACCAAGAAAAAAAGTTAGAAATTCTAAAGACGTTGAAAGCAACATTCTAACCTCGCAACATTCAACCACAATGCAGCATGTTGTTGTGAATGTGTGTCTAGTGGTGATGGAAGTTGTAGTCCTATGATAGGACCTCTACAAACATGTCTTTCTTAACCCTGAAATGTAAAACTGACAATTAAAACTGTCAGTTCAAACCTGCCTGGACTGAAAAATACTTACTGGATGTGTTTAATTTGTGATGAGTGTGTTGCGATAACAAACATCAGACCTTGAGTGGGATCACAGAAGAGGGCTGCAAAAGTGCCGAGTTTTGATTGCATCCCACAACCTGAGCTGTCCTACAAGTTATGAGCTTTGCGATGTGCCTGTGTCAGATTTAAAGAAATGTAAAAGGGAAACCATAAGTAAACATGTCTTGCTTTTAATTACATGCATTTGTATCAATTTGAAATTTGTCATTAATGCCGCTTACCGGCTGCTGTATTGAAATTGTAATTAAATAGCCCTGATGTATCATGTCAACAGAATTGAGCTGAACGTGCCTCAAAGTGGCAGAACCTTTATCTGACCGTTGCTTGTGCTCGACGCAGGAAGCGGTTTGTAGTTTGTGTGAGCTTGTTGTCTCTCCATCTTTGTCCCGATTCTTGTCTTGTAGTTTCCTACAACATCTCCTCTGTCTCTATATTTTGCAGTTTTTCTCCTCACCTTTCTCTTCTCCTCATTTAGTGTTACAGATGCACTCTCTTGCTGAAGTGTGTGTTCAATCATATAGGACCAGAGGCGCGTTACCGACGACATCATCCGTCACCAGGGCAGGGTTCCCCTCCCACCACAGAAATCTGAACAAACTGCTTCCGCTGGCACGGACACATGCGCATACACACACGTGTGAATTTTTGGCAGGGGGTTTTGGTGGCACCGGGCACGGCTTTCTCTCCACTACAACACTGCTGTGTTTTATAGTCAGTCACCCTCGGGGTGTTACACACATTTCCGTTCCTGTGTTCCTGTGAACCCCCCAGTGTTGACCCTGACAGGAAGGAGGTGCCAGTGGCTTTGAATGTGACAGCGCAGGTAAATCTGTGTCCTGCTGTCACAGCCTCTATTCAAGGCCACCTCAGCACTGGAATACTAAACTCATTACTTTTACTCTTAATGGATTCAGATCCCAACTTTGTGCAGATTTATTAAGAGGCTTTAACCTCAGGAACACCTCCTCCTGGTCCAGGATCTGGTCACTGGAGTCACTGAACTGGCAGTAACTGCTAAGTCCACCACAAGGTAAATGACAGCAGAATTCCTTCGGTCTGCAGTAATCTACAGGATTTAGTTTAGGTCAAATAAATGCAGAGACTTGGGACTGTGATGTAGCACAGGTTTAGATAAAAGTTCTTTTTTTTTAGTTAACTCCTATTTAAACTCTCAGATTTTACCCACAGGGCGACAACACACACTGATAGATGGGGCAGCACATTACCATGATAGTGATGATTAGAAAAGGTTTCGGAATAGCAAAAGCAAAAATTAATTAAAAAAAAATTTTTTTTTTTACCTTTATTTAAAAAAAAAAAAATCACACAGACTTTGGTTTAATGTAGCATTGGCCCAGACTAGAGATGCCGCCCTCTCCACTGCCCACTAACCAGAATCTGTCATGTACTTGCTTTAAAGTAAATGACAGATTCTTGTTATTGTAAATAAACCACCTCATACCAAAACCTCTTGTTTCCAAACAACTATCACTTAAAAATCAACATATAGGCGAGAAAATCAAGAGGATAAAGACACAGGAACTTGGCTAGACTGATTTTGAAACATTCATTTCTGAAATGCACATGAAACATTTTTTTGTTATTGTTCCCAGGTTCATTTTTCCTCTGTTTCATATTTTTCTATTTAGTTACATTTGTTTGTGAAATGTTCTTAAATTTTATTGTAAGATGAATCTTTATTTTATTTTTCTATTTGTTTGATTCATTCAAGGCACCTAAGAATTTCACTGCTGCGTTTGACTGTACATGTGACAGTAAAAGTTGATATATTTCTCTAAAGTTTTGCACAGATGAACAAAAACCAAGTTGTCAGCTCGCTGTAACAGCAACATTCCTGTCTGACACGAACAGGCTTTTCTCTCTGAATCTCTCACAGAGCTGTGTGCAGACATGTCTGTAAACATGAATTATGCTGTATAGTACCATGTAGTCCCTATACAGTACTATTGAATGTTAAATGGCTTTTTTTAAATAATGGCATGATTCTTTAGGCTTGTTTTGTGGAATATATCAAAGTTTTCCATCAAAAGTGGCTGACACTGATATTGCTCCACCACCACCATCATGTGGCAAACACAAGCTGGGAAACAAAATTCACTTCATACTGTGCTGGAATAAAATGAAGCTGCTTTTGATGTGTCTTCTCAGTCAAACGAAATATGGATCAGGCTGTTTCCTTCCTTCTTTGCCAAAAAAAAATTTCACATTTCTTTGTTGGGTATGATGTGAAAACATTGATGCCTGGGTCAGTGATGCCTTTACAATCTTTTTCCGTTTTTGGAGAAAAAGAGTGTTGCCCTGTTTTTCATTGCTGGAAAATGTACTTTGTGCAGATGGCATATTTCAATCTAGTAATAGTGATCAATATTTGACAGAATAAAGTGGTATTACAGAGTAAATCTGCTGAGATGGCTGTACAAGGCACCTGACCATGCTGCTGTGGGCTGAGCAGTGCTTCTATTCTTAGCAAAAAAACACAAGCAGCCTACAACTGGACCTGTCTGGTTTTCACACACACACACAGACACACACACACAGATATGCACGCAAACACCTGGGACACTTGTGACACTCTGGAGGAAGGAGGTGGTGGTGGAGGGGGAGTATATTTAGGCTGACTCACATTTATAAGCCCTTCGCCAAGAAAGATTCAGTTGACATAACAAGAGCCTAAATAAGACGCAGCAGAGCTGAACAACATTTAATCCAGTTAATCTTTCCGAGTGTTTCAGAAAAACAAGAGCTGAAACACGGCAAGACACCTCAACTTTTTCTTCCCCACAGTGACTCACTGCTGATCTCCACTTTGGCTCATTCCCTCTGGGCAGGTCAGCAGTGATGTGACAGGTTTTCGCCTCAGTGGCTCAGTTTATGGTTCGCAGTGGATTTATAACCACGACTGCAGAGTGACTCACTGCACATAGAGCGGAGTAAGCCACAGGCTCAAACAATGAGTGAACTTTGAATTTATTTAGCAATCCGTTCTCAACGATCAGTAAAGCCTGTGCGCGGTGATAAGAACAATCATTCCCACAATTACAGTCATTATGATATACAGGCTTGACTACAAGTTTATCATTTACACCAGTGACAATTTCTGTACGTGTATCTTCTTCATTTGTCGTCAGGGTGCTGTGGAACTTGATACTTAGCTTCCAACATAAGGTTTGCAGCTTATATGTGTCACTGCTGACTGCAAATACATGGCTCTGATCTCAGTGTGATGCTGTGAAACACAGCAGAAACACGGTGGTACAAAGCAGCCAATAGGAACATCAAACTGCCAACCAGCATGTCAGCTGGCCAATGAGATCCCCCATCATTGATGTACAAGGTGTCCTGCCCATTTCCTGTTTCCATGGTGCTCGGTGACAGGAGTGTCACGGTAACCACTATGAAACAATGCACAATGGTGTAGACACACCCTCTCATTAGCGGCGTCCACAAAGACTGGCACCATTATCTAGTCTGACACTGATCCTGACACGCACACATGCACACGTGTGCACACAAACAAACTTATACAACACACACACGCGCACACACAGCGGGCCTCTGGCCTGACTAGGCAGCAGTTGTAACATTTTGTCGCCAAAAATAGTGGGAGTCCACCCGTGTGCTGTCTAAATGCTAACCCCCGCCTGACACACGCACACACTCTTACGCACAGACACCCATCCCTCTGCCGTCTACACCCACCCACACACACACCCTTCTCCATCCAGTTCAGGCAAGACCAAACTGGCTGTCTTGTTTATCAGATACATGTGAAGCCCCTCTTGCCACTGGCTATTTTAATAAATTGCTGTATCAAAACATTTCAAGCAAAAGTGCTGATCAGATTAGGCTGGAAATAGAGCGCAGCAATTCAAAGGTATTATCAAATGACAATGACAGCCATCAGCACTCAGTCTGTGGAAAATGAAACTATCATAATATCTTCAGGCCATGAGATGAAAAGAGCTGGATTCGGTTGGTGAAACTAAGGCCACATTTGCATGAGAGCAGCAATACAAAAAATGGAAAGGTCTTTCCTTTATGTCTTACGTCTTGTAAGTTAGTTATGACATACCGTCAGAGCTGCAGAAGTTGTTTACTTCCTGTGTCTGCTAAGCCCTAAGCAGCAACAAATTAAAGAAATTTAGCTGTAGTTTGACTTCTGAAATTATTCTACGAACACTTAAATTCGCCCTAACGGACTGTTGCCATATGCCACCTGCTTTCAGTGCACTGCAGAGTGTTTAATCAGAGTTAGTCAGGAAGTGGAAACTGTGGAATACATTGACTTGTGCTAGCATTAGCATTAACTCGAGGCAAATTCTGGACTAAAATAATAAGCAGGGGAGGCACATCAGATAACACGGAGATTCCCATAGGAATGAAAGTATTTCCGGTTGACTTGCCTCCGTACACAAAGAAAAAAACAAAAACAAAAACAAAACACACCATACGCTGTAACCTCCCCAGAGGTTAAATATGCCTGCATTCGATCCTTTCTGTACCCAGATCCAGAAAACACTGACGACTGACTATTTGTGTGGTGTATTTTATCAGCACAAGCATTCTTCAAGTTCACGTTCAAAATGTATTTGAGCTAAAATCATTTAGATGAAGCAGTGGTGGCCTTTAATGCAACTGAATGCATCCATCCGCATGATGAAGTAGGAAATAAGGTATCAAATGAAGTATTTAATAAGTATCTCTCAAAGAGCAGTGGTATTAATATCAAAAATTTTTTAAATGACATCTTGCCATATTCAATGCTGAGTCCATATCAGTTTTCAGTGTGTTCTGACCTTTTATCCTTGACTCTAAAATCAGTTGCTTGTAACGTTGATCTAGGAGAGGACGTCTGCTCTGCAGTTCACCTCCTCGGGTGTTACTCTGGGTCAGACAGTCGCATGACCTGAACGTCTAAAGCAACAGAGGATCTCAAGTGTGATACTGTGATACAACCAGAATGTCATGATTGAGGCAGAGTTGAGAGCAGCAGCAGGCAGCCAACAGGAATGTAAACCAGCCTGTCACAGTATAAATACACATGGTGACATGTATACAAGCCCACATGTACATGCTTCAACATACAGAACAGGTGACTTGTGTACTGACTCGAATGGTGTTTTAATATATCGCATGCACACCTAACTCATTTTTCACATGCTATTACAGTAAAACTCTGACCCGTCACTGTTCTTTATTCTGCACCATTTACTGAGCAAATCAACAAATGGGTGTGACAGAATTTTCTACAACTGAAAACAGAAAAAAATGAAATAACTAGTTTTGGCCCCAAGGAAGAGGGGTTAAAAGTCAGTGTTCACCTTCAATCTATGACATTAAACTCTGCTATTCAAGTCAGAAATCTTGGTGAAATTAGAAACAGCTACCTAAAGGCAATTACAAAATCGGCCTACTATCTTAAAAACGCAGCAAGAATCAAAGGGTTACACTAACAGACAGCAGAACCCATTACATAAGTGCTAAAATCACTACATTTGCTTCCTGCAAAGCGGAGTAGCCTACACTCTACAACAGAACAGAAGCCAATCAGGAAGCAAGCTGAGTGAAGACGGAGGCACAACAAGCAAAGCCATGGCGACAATGATAAACGTATAACGTATAATAACGTATAAATGTTTGGTAAGTTGAACCTCATAAATGGAGGACCAACTTGTTAACAGGAGTGTTTATACGTGTCCTGTAAAACAGACCAAAATCGAACTAACAAGGAGAGGAATTGGACCGAAATTGCTACCACAGTGGAAGTACCAGGTAGCTAATATGGCTAACAAGGCTAGCTACCAGGTAGTCCGCCATGTTTGTTTACTCAAAAGTCATATTTGACGGCATGAGATTTCAAGTTTTGAGAGTCGAGACTGGTTGTTGGTGGACGGGATCTGTTAGTGTGTGCTGTGCTGTGCTCGTCATCTCATGGGACACCACACACTGTAAGAACACAACTGTTACATCTGTCATTATTTGTCATCATGTGTGGGGTCTCTCAAATCTTTTAGTGTGCCAGGCTTAAGTCAAACAATAGACTTTAAAGTTCTTTTACTCATCTATAAAGCACTAAACGGTCTTAGGCCTGAAGAGTTACTTGTGCATTATGAAGCATTCAGACTCCTCAGGTCACCTGCGACAGGTTTACTTCGCATTTAGCAGGATCAGAAGCAGGCAAGGTGAAGCAGCTTGAAGTAGAACAAGCTCACTGAATACCTGAGGTCTGCTACAACCGTCAGCTCATTCAAATCAGGGCTTAAACATTTGTCTATGGCTTTCTATTAAAACAGACACATTAAGTTCTGTTTAATCTGAAGCAGTTCAGGTTTTTTGTTTCCTTTTTGGTATAGCCCAACAGTTTCAGACATACACTTAGCTGCTTTCTTACCAAATATGAAAGTACATCTGTTTAAAGTTAAATCAGCTTCTCCGCGTCCCAGATGTAACTCAGTAGTGATTGTACCTAAACGTAGTTAAAGAAAGCTTTTAAATTTGCTGTTTGAATACCATTAGTGGGAGGTTTGATATTCTCAGCTACCAGGTTGGATTACACACTCTACACTTCTAAAGGTTAAAGAAATGAAGCGCAACTGTGTGTTAAAGAATCCAACATGTAATGTTGGATTGAGCTGACAGTGAGTACGACCATGTTGACAAAGCACATGATGACTGACTTTTAAAAGCCTGAGGGAGAAATTCTGCCAAGTTTTACTACTTGAAATTCAGACTTAAAGAGTCCGTCTTCCCTGTGGCATCTGAACTGATACTTAAAGAAAAGAAGCTACTCTGGAGAAATTCACCACAGCACAGGACTTCATGTGTTTCAAGTTTCTGTGTGTTTGGGATCAACATAAGGAACATGTGGTTAGCATTAGCAGCAGTTGTGGCTAAGCAGAAAGAAAAAAAAAACAGAAATGGTAAGCTATAGAAACTAAAGCTACATTAACCCTCAGGATCCCAGGCAGTTTTTCTTTTTTTTTGCTTCTGTCACATTTTTACTCACTGTGGGCTCATATTTTACCGCAATATAAAGTCCTGCACCTCTATGGATTCAGGACAACCATGGCAAGAGAAAAAGGTAACTCAACAATGTCTCCTGTGCAGTGTAACAAAGTTATAATGCCCTAAATCATAAAAAAAAGAAAAATTGACCCCCGAATTTCTCAGATTTTTTTGATTTACAAAAATTGGGGGAACAAAAAAAACAAAAAAAACCCAACAAGGAATCAGTATATGCAACATATTTTTGGGTGCCTTCAAGTCTGAGGAACATAGGAAAAATATTTTGGTGGCACTACATACATGCAGGGGTAATTCTGTAGCCTGTATTCAGACTACATAAGGCATCCTGCCAGGCAGCGCTCAGGGTTCACTGCGCTCATGAAACTTAGAGAGGCGAGGGGAGGGCCTGTCTGAATCATTTGTGGCTACTCGAGTGCACAAAGGAATGTAGAATTTGTTTGTTTTTTTATGGAGCAAACTTTTTGTTTTTGGCAGATTTTTAAAGAAGACATGAGGAATAAAGCAAATTTGATGAAAAGTGAAAGTTTTAAGTAAGATTTAAGATTTATGCTCAGATTTGGTTATGTGTCAGACGTCGCGTGAGATGTTCAATGACCACTGGAAACGTGAAAATCTGACGATTTAAACAGTTTTTAAAGTTTTTAAAGAGGCCATGAAAAGTAGTGTAGCCTATTTATGGCAATAATTTAAAAAAGAAAATTTTTGAGACCCGGCGGCAGGCCATGGGATTCAGAGGGTTAACACAAAGTCAGAAAAAAGACTCAAATCTGCGTGTGTGTGTGTGTGTGCCTGTGACTCACAGATACAGATGGTGGCGAGGAGTCTTGTGGCAATGTATGGAGGCAGGCAGTTCTGGAAGGCTGGCTGCAAGACGTAATTGGAGAATGTGAGCGCGATGACAGCCAGCGTGGTCGGATACATGATGAGGACGGCGCTCCATAACAACAAGAAGCTACAGGAGCAGAACACAAAGAACAAGCAGCCCTTCTTATGAGATTATTTTGCCTTTTCTCAAAATCAACATTGTTTTTCAATAAAATCTTAGGGTAAAACTCCTTACCGTCAGATGCATTATACACTTACAAACAGAAAATTTTCAGGGCTTTCAAAGATATATTTAGTTGTAAGTTAAAACTAGTAAAGTTACTGGACAATATATTTGAAAAGTAGTGTGCACCACCAGTAAGGGAGCTAACAACAGACATAACAGGGTTGAAAATCCAGACTAAAACCAGCGTTGCCTGGAGTTTTATGGTGTATAGAACACAGGAACTTAAAGCAAGAAAAGCCATAAAACCTGGAGTTTCATCCTCTGATGTACAGTAGATAATCAATACCATTTTAATAGTACATGTCAGTGGCTAGCTTTTTTCTTTTCAACTAGCAACAAGGTGTCTGGTCGTGGTGGGGGAAAAAAAAGGATTCTTAGATGCATCGCATTTCAGAAGTGGACGATTCTGAATGGATTTAAAAATGTCCAAAAATAAATTATCTAAATTTACATTTACATGACATCAAATAGACAGAATAAAAAAGGTGGGACATGGAAGCGCAGTTCCCCACACACCCAGACAGTTTACGGGAAGCAACTGACTGTGAGATCTGACCAGCACCCAGTGGATTTAAAGCTAGCATTTGGAAGCACTTTGGCTTCTGCAAAGTTGACGTGAAAGTGAACAGCACAAGAGCCATGCTATATGTCAGTTGTGTCACACTAAGATAAAATCAAGATGCATCAGTTCAGGATGCTTCTTGATGCATCGGTTATCCTTTTTGTAATCTAATCGTAGGCCCCTGAGTCGTAATCAAATCAAATCGTTAGGTGCCTGGAGATTCCCACCCCTAGTGTCTGGGGGTAATGGCGAAACATCTGATGATCCAAGAGTCCACTACTTTTGATGTGTCCTGAAATTTATAAATCTAAATACAGTCTGTTACTCAAACCCAGTAAGAGTGTAAATGAGACGATCCTTGAAATAAATCAACATTGTAACATGCTATATTCAGTCTTAAAAAAGTTTAATAGACTTTGCATACATCGAGAAACAGATTCAACCGGATGGCAGTTCATCTGCTTCAGTTCTTTGCTGTCTGTCCCTGCTCGTCAAAGTGCTGATTATTCTGAGGGATTGTAATATCAAGTCCTACTAGCTAAATGTCAAAATCAAATTCATGCTAAACTGTCATATCCATAGCTATACATTTGCGTGCTGTTGCTCCAACGCAGCAGCTGGGGTGGAGTGACTTGCACACTGGTATCTTACATCAGTTCTAAGAGTCTGCTGCTCAGACATAAGGAGGAGAGGATGAAAACCTAGGCTTAAAACTTTCCCCTCGGGTAAAGCTTATAGTTGAGGCTGGCACAGGCCGGCCCATAGTTGTGCTGTTATAGGCCTAGACTGCAGAGGGATTGCCCATGATGCACTGAGCTCCTCAGTCTCTCTCTTCCTACTCTAACTGCTGTCCCAGTGCATGTTACTAAACTCCATACTTTCTCTGTTCTGTGCGTTCTGATTCTTGGGTTAAAGATTTGTTTCCAAATAGATTTTCTTATCAAAACTGATTGAATGAGTAGAAAAGGGGGCATGATTTTTAGTCTCTTGCTCCAATATACTTGGTGCTAAACGGCTTGTTAATTTTAAAAGGTTAACAATAATAACTAAAGAATCAGTTCATTTGAAAGCATCTTACTGTCTCCCGCCTGTATGGAAAATTACAAAATGAACAGGAGACAGTGTGCTCCACTCCCCAGCAGTGAGCAGACTCTGATGGACCAAAAAACGCTCTGCGGTGAAAACGCACTCAGTTGACGCACAAGGTCAACTTCTGGAGAAACAAAACACAACGTCACACTATGGAAGCCGATCATCTGATTGACCAATCGGGCCGAGCAGAGCTTAACAGCCCTGCCAAGAGGGAGTGCAAAGACTTCCATCTGCATTTGCAAATGGGTCAATAATCTCACACCACTGCACAAACCTGCAGTGATTGCCACAGTGCCTGTCTGCTTATGCCTTGTCAACACGTGCACGAGTATTTTTAAAAACTTTTTCTACGTGGTTTGGCTTTTGGTCCACACACAAACGACGTTTGGGCCACCATAAACAGAGCTTCTGGAAAGCTCCGGCAACTGAGTGTGCAATGCTTCACCACTTTGTTTACATACAAGATGAGCAGAACATGTGGAATCACAGACGTGTTCAAGAAAGTGCTTGTTTTAAACTTGCTAGGATGTCTTTTGACATGTTTACACATAACTGTAAAGTTACTTTTCCACTCTGTTGAGGAACAGAGGCATCAGAACAGGTCGTGAAGGTCACTGCTGTTACAGTTGTTATTGTTGTTGACCTAACAAACAGTTATTTACAAACTTTATTCAGACTTCTGATTGGCAAACATGGCATAAGGGTTTGGGTTATTTCGATGCCTGTTGGTCTGGCGTGCTCCTAACAGCACTTAACAACATGTTTCTGCATTTCATGTGAATGGAGATCTATACAAAACAGTGCTTGTGGTTTTAATTTTGAAATGAAGGCAGAAAACCCAGTTTTTCAAAATACTCGTGTACTTGTTGACTAGGCCCAAGTCTCTGAGTGAGTGTTATCAAAGAAAGTTCATATACTTCATGGTCATCTTGCAAAGGTGATTATTTAGTCATGCCAAAAAAGGTGGCAACAGTTGCCTTTTCTGACGATAAAATGTTGAGTTACAATTTTCAATCGCTGAAGATAAGAAAAAAGATTCGTATGGAAAGTGGATTTTTATTGATATTTTCAATTTTAGTTGTGTTGTTTTCATGGTGCAACAATGTCTCAGTTTTCACCTGTAAATAAACAGATAAACAGAGCCACAAGCAGGCATGCAAAGCAAGGGCACATTTGACCTTCTCAGACTTACAGTACTGCTCTATGATCAGCTATGTCACATGACCTCATCACAGTCATGAGAACTGCAGAGCTGATTGGTCCCAGACAGGCAGTCCCATTAACTGTTTTGTGTGCAGACCCCAGACTGTTTGTTGCATTATAATGCAAACCAAGTGAGTAGAGCTGCTTCAAACTTAACATGAAATGTTTCAAAACCACTGTGGTGTTAAAAAAGGACACCCGCTCAGAAACAACCGTACATACCCCACCAGGCCTCCAAAGATTTCTGTCACATATGAATAGTCTCCTCCAGACTTTGGGATGGTGACGCCCAGTTCAGCATAGCACATGGACCCCAGCGTACAGATCCCTCCTCCACAAACCCAGACAATGAGCGACAGCCCCACTGAGCCTGCATGCTCCAACACTCCTTTAGGTGAAATGAAAATCCCAGAGCCGATGATGTTTCCTAAACACAAGAGCAACAGTGTAGGTTATTTACACACACCTGTAGATAAAGAAATAAAACTACAGATACACACATTTTGAATTTCATGTTTGTCTCTGAATCTTCGTGTTGCCTGTTGATTCATTCAAAGGAGAAGCTCAGTTTTTTGCACATTTAGCACATTAGTCACAGGGTTCATTAGGATCATATACATGGTAAATAGTGATATTATGATGAGGGGTGCAGTCCTGAAATAATGGAAGGAAAGGGGCACTCACTAAGTCCATCAAACAACAAGTTTTTGACTGATTCGGTGAGTGCCCCTTCCCATCTGCTGTTTTCAGCTAGCCATGACATCAGCAACAAGCTCCAGCTCTTGGTACTGCACTCTTCATCATTGTATTGCTATTTACCATGTATATGACCCCTGTGATAGGACTTAATGTGCAGAAAAAAACACACTTTTCCTTTAACTATTTAGATATTCACTGACATTTTGGTTTAAGACACTGAAAACTGGTATGAGAAGAGAAAATTCTCAGCGGTGAGAAATCCCCAGAGGCTGATCAAAAACATCTCAGCCATTTAAATAAAACCTTTAGGTATTAGTTTCAACAGACTCTGGTTTCATTTAATGACTTGTGTAATCTCCATATAAAGAACACCCTATCACCTTTATGCCTGTCTTGTTTTAATTGTTGGACTTTGGATTTTATTGTATAATGGAATTTTTTTGGTAGACTCTCATAACTACAGTTATAAACCATAAATGTAACAGTAAAATAGATAGCAAAGCTAGTAAAGAAGTCACAGGTTCAATGCTCAATGACAGTGCATATGAGAGACACAGATGTGCAGCAAAAAGATCGAGAACGTAGATGGACAGAAGTCGTAGGAATAAAACTTCTTCTTCTTTCTCTTGGAGAAGAACACATTTCCAAACTTAACGATCTGGCATTATAGCAAAAGACAGACATGGCTGCATACATCAGCACTATTATCCATTATATATCAGTCTTTTTAAAAAACTATTTGTCATCCGTACTGCAAGGTTGAGTCCATTCACGCTGATGTTAGTCTTTATTTTACTGTGGTGAGAGCAAATATGCTGAACCACACAGCAGCACGATGGTGCTGGGGCCTGCTTAGGTTGTTGTGGATAGGCAAACGAAAAAATCTGCATATATGTGTATGTCAAAGATGGAAAAGTTAAATTAAGCAAGAAAACACTACAGCTGCTTTTTGACCAAGCAGTACAGTACAGTTTGATATGGTACAGTGCTCCATGTACGGTAAACCCTAAGTCTGTCTGTGTTTTCGATGCTGACTGTACCATTACTTGGTTGGGGGGATATAAGCCAGATGGCGATAACCCGTCAGCTATGTAAGTATTGTGACATCAAAGCAGCGCAACACACTGTAGCCCACCAATACAGTCAACAAAGAAGAGGAACGCAACATAGTAAACAAGAAGACTTCAGATTCCTCACTCTCATTGTCAAGGAAATTTTTAAACATGGCAGATACGGAGTGGCTAAGTCACGCCCCTTCCAGTGGACCCAATTTTTTACAGTTGTCAATGGACAAACACAAATTATTTTTTGATCCCCTTTAAACTGTGCTCTCATTCTCAAATATGATGTTTGTTGATTTAAAAGATAGTTTTACACATCAATAAGGTCACAGTTTGTCATGTTGTGCAGCAAACAGAGAGTTAGTCGATTCTGTAAAAGGTCATTGACAACGCATCACTTATGTGACAATCGTGCGTCATTTTTCATTTTCAAAGTCTTATACTTCAGCAGTTGTGTAATAAACTTTTACATTGACAAACATCGGATCTGCAATTGGTGGTACAATTGAAATAAGATAAAAAAATAATTTGTCTCTTTCCATTGACAACCGTTCATTGTTTCTTCGAAATAAGGTCCCATGGACAGGAAGTTGAAGGGCGGGACTTAGGCATTCCATTGTATTTGTCCTGTAGTCCCACTGTAGCTATGATTTGACAATTTTGTCAACCAATCCATGGACACAGTGTGTCTAGCTCCACCCTTTATTTTGCCCTATCAGTGTGCTAGGTACCCCAAGGGAGACCAAAAACCATGTTACCATCAACAACTTTTTGACAATTAAAACATAAATAGTTGTATACCGTACCAAACTGCACTGTACTGCTTGGTGGAAACACAACTTGAGTTGTTACATGTAACTGGTGTAAAAATGAGCAGGCAGGACAGAATCCTTCCAGATTTTATTAGTACAATACAATAACAATTTAAATGGCAAAATGGTTTCAGCTTAGTTATATCAAACTGAAATGACTCTATTTGTTGGTCATCAGTGCCCAGTCATGCGTGCTCTGCCAGAGCCGAGCCGAGTGAATTCAGTACCCCGTCTGTCTTTTTCACTCCGTCTAATCAGAAGACAGAAGGGGATGTTTTTTCTTTGGAATAACTGCCCACATAGTACAGAAAGTCCTCAAATTCAACTAAACCAGCCAAAACAAAAT
>JAQFJA010000001.1:4515281-4526022 GCA_029874485.1 Naso brachycentron
TTAACGCAAATCTGTCATCAACGTTTGTTCGCTTGTGTTTTTTTTTCTTCTTCTGAGATTCACCGAGCTCGAGCCTTCAGGATGACGGACACGCTTTTACCAAACGGCATCAAAGACAGCGGAGGAGACAGCAACTATTTCAGAAAGGTCGGTTTGGTTCCATGTCGATGCTTTTTAGTTAAAAAACAAACAAACAAACAAACAAAAAAACGTTTCATGCTTCCAACTTTATTTGCCAGCGCACATTTGTAAAAATATAAAGACTAACAAAGGCTAAGCTCGCATAAAGACTTGACATTTGGCTCACTGTTGAGGACAGTTTTCGTTTTTTCCTTGAAGTAGCATTTACAGTGTTTCTATTTCAGTGGCTAACGTTATTTCAAATCATTGATTTTGTAGTAAGTTAGGCCAATTTAACAAAAAAAGTTTGTCCTGGCCAAACGCACTATAATATTTCCTTGCTGCCTAATAGGCTACTTGTAGTTGGGTCACATTCACTGACAAGAAAAGTGATTTAGAATGTATAGATAGCCCACAAAAAACAGAATAAATCACAATGTGCACATGTATCAGAAGAGAAAGCTGCAGAGAAAACTATCACAGACTGTCATACTTCCATTTTATTTTGAAAAACAGCAGGTTTCAGGTTTATTTTTAGAAGAACAAGTACTGCAGCTCCTGATGTGTCAACAACAGCAGCAGAAACCACTGTCAGCTTCAGCTGTCAGGGTGTGTGTGTGTGTGTGTGTGTGTGAGTGAGTGTGTGCGCGCGCGCAGGGTTGGCAAGTTTACTTTGGAAATGTAATAGATTACAGATAGCCTAACTAGTTACTGTATTTAAAATATAATAAATAATGTAACTATTTCAATTATTTTATCAAAGTAATGTAACTTATTACATTTGATTACTTTTTGATTACTTTTCTAAATTTCTACGGAATGTTTTCAAATGTTTAAACCGGGCAGTGTTGACGTCAGATGTGGGGCGCAGCAAATTCAAACAAGAGAACCAATCACAAGCATCAGAACAGGATCAAAGTTTACAAAACGTCCTGGACTTGAAATGAACATCAAGAACATGCAGAGCAACAAAATGAGCCTGAGCTTTTAAAACATTCAGATGTAACTCCTTATGTAATCATTAACATTTTCAAGAGTAACTGTAACATTTGTTTTGTAATTACTTTATGTATTTTCGATACATAGTACTTGTTACTCCCTAGCACCGTGTGTGTGTGTGCGCATGTGTGTGTGCGTGTGTGTGACTCCATGTATCTCCTGCAGTAGCTGATAGTGGGTGAAGCTGAAAGGGCAGTGACCAAACATCCCATAATGAACACACTCAGCTTCCTGCTGCTGTCACAGTGTCATGGCGACTGTCGCTGCCCTCAGTGACGTGTAGCTCAGATAACCTGCTGCCCGTACATCATTTTGGCAGACCGGCTTTGTTCTCACTAATGTCCCATTAACACATGATGCTGAAGGGAACAGTGTGACACTGCAGCACTGACCTTTGACCTTTTTTGTTGATTGGCTGTATTTTGAGGTTGCACACATGCGGTGTGGCCTGGATGACAGCATCAGCTTGTGATTGGAAAGTAGATGTGTCAGGTTATTGTTCCTCAGATAAGAGGAGTGTTTCCCCTTCCTGTTTGTGATAAGTTGAAGACATTTCATCATGTTAATTAGCTAGTTAGCTCGCATCATAGATTGGTAATCATTAGGTTTCTTAGCATTCATTAGATGAAGGTGAGCAGAGAAACCTCTAACCTGCTGGAGGTTTAACGCGTCTGTGTCTGTGACATGTTAAAGAGCCGTGAGTGTGTAATGACTGAGTGATTATCTAATGTGTTTTTACTGAGCTCCCCGTCTGCCGTGCTGTGGTCCATGTCTCATTCCTTCACTTTTGTACTCATGTCCTCAACTGAAGTGTTTTTATGGACAAGCTTGTTTAGATGGGCATCTGAGCAGGGCCTTTGTGTCTTTCAATCCCCCCGAATCCCCCCCTGAATGCTGTCTGGATTTGGGCTCTGTGCTGCACTTCCTGTGTCTATAAAAAGGTCAGTGGGAGCCAGCGTCCAGCACCGCCACAGACATGATGGGAGACTGACTGCAGAGCCCAATACCTCAGTCAGTCGCACGCTGTTTCCTCCATCACTGTAACACACACTGTAGAGCCAAGCTTCTTCTTTCTCCGTTGTTCTCACTGGGGATGGGCATTTGAAGAAATTTCCTTGTTCAGTCACTGGGATATTACTGATCAATTATTGATTAGTCATTCCTTTTTTAATGTATAGATTAAAAGTACCCATGACAGAAAATATAAAATACCTAGCCCATTTTTGCTCATTTAAATCTTTATTCCAAGAAGAACTTTAGTCCAACAACAGTCCTCTTAGACAAAGCAGTTAAAGTTCAACTGTTTACCTCAAACAAAAAAGATTCGGGGCGTTCCTAACGTAAAAGCAGCTGAGCGTGAGCCTCTTACATGACGACGCTCTTAAACACACGCTTCTTTTAGAAACGATTCCGAAAAAACACCATATCAAATGATAATAACTTGATCAAAAACATTATGTACCTCTGTGCTCAGACGGAGGTGTTGGCAGGTTGAGAGGATGATGCACTGACGTAACAAAGGTCGGATGTCACGTTACGTTACCTTGTTCAAGTTGTACAATATTGGAGTCGTTGTCGTGTTGTACTTATACACGACTTTGCAGTGTTTACAACAAACTTTGTTATTTTTTTAGTTTGAGATGGTCCCACACCAAACTTAGCCTTGACCTCTTCATGTTTATGTTTGATACACAAACTGTAGGCTATTTACTTTACGTTAAGTTTGATCGATAGAAATTTCATGTGGTAGTCAAAATCCTTAACGATCAATTATCGATCATCGATTAATTATGCCCCTCCCTGGTTCCCAGCACCTTTAAGATTCCTTTGTCTTCTGTATTTCTCTGCATTGAGCACTTTGGAGTTTTGACTTTCATTGCAGAGACCCGTCTCTGGAATGAGTTAAAGAGATTTTTAATTTGGACAGTTTTGGGTCAAATTTTGACTTAGTGCAGCCAAGCTGATCTTTGCATCCGTTCTTTGTGCCCCTGTGTCTCGTGGGTGAAAACGAGTTTAATGATTTACACGGCCTCACCGGGCTCAGCCGATGCTCCGGGGAGCTGCTGTGGTTCAGGGCTTCCTTCCCAGCCGTCCACTGTTTCACCTCCAGCTGGCTGAGCTCCGACTGGACGGCTGCAGGATGGAAAGATGGCAGAATGAAAAAGCCGAATCGGCATGTTTCTCCTCCTCATCCTCCTCGGCCAGCGAGAGCATTGACGTAGCATCTGGCCCGAGGCCGTGCTCCAGCCAGACCACAGACACAAATTGACAACATGTGTCCTGATCCACAAACCAGACAAGCTCCTGCTGCTTGGAGACAAACTTACTGTTGATTTCCTCAGCAGCATTTGTGTCGGAAAAAGAGAAACAAGAGCAGCTGTGACCAAATATCGTCCGTTTTGTCTTTCTTTAGATTAAATGATGGGCACTCTCTTTTGGGCAATCTGACAAAGCATCTGCACTGTGATTGGAGTGGATATATGAAGTCAGTTTGGGATCATACATTAATTCAGCTTAACATTTGCTTCATTGTGATGAGGCATGAATTTTGAGACAGTGACTGAACACACTGAGTGTATTTATATAAAACTGGTGGCTGTAAGCGCTTCATGGCTGGAGGCCAGTCTTAATCACCCGTTGTATAAATCAGTTCCCCCATGAAGCGTTGCTGTACATGCTCTGTATGAAGCCTCAGTTATACACCAGCTGAATGATGGTTATGATAATGGACAGCGCTGCCTCTGTCTTTGTGTTTTTCTTTAATGAAGAAGTCTGTCGGCCCGTAGAGAAAGGCTGTACTGTTCAGAATGTGCCAAAGTGTGGGCGGGGTTCATTTTTCTGAAACTGAGCGATTTGGATTATATGATGCTGCACAAGTTTGTATAAAAACGGTTTCTGTTGTCACGTGACACTTAACTTTATAGCAATAATAAAAATAAAGTCCCCCCCCCCCACATTTATGGGTGCCATTCAGGACACTCAAGGTCACCTCACTGATAGGGCTGGGTGACATGGCCTAAAAATAAAATTCCTGATTTTTGCATATCACATTCAATTTTTGATTTTAATCAATATTTTTAAACTACGAAAGACAAAGGAATTATTTTAAATACATTGTTTTTATTTTAAGCAAACATGAATTTCCCTTTTGGGAATAAAGTACAAACCTAGCTTCAACCAAATAAACCTTTTTTTAAATGAAAGTTTGATCAAACAAAGATAAACCCCCAAATTTGGGAATAATGTACTGCCAGCCTAACTTTCACCAAACTTCACTTATAAAAAATCAGAGCCCAGAGCTGAGAGAAAGCTGTAGGCTACTGTATTTACCCTAGTTATAGGGAAAATTGATTTTCAAAGTTTTCATTTTTTGACATTGTCCAAACAAATGAATTCAAGTTTCGATTTAAAATTGATCTATTGCCCAGCCCTACCTACAGATACAACAGTAAATCAACAAAATATGACTATATAAGTAAGACGTTATGCAGTAAAAAGCTAAAAATAAGATCAACAGCAATGATCACACAGAAAAGGCAAGTCTAAAAATGTGTGTTTTGAGGCCAGATTTGAAAGTGGGGACTGGGGAGAGAGCTGCAGAGATGAAGGGCTCCACGACCAAAAGCTCTGGACCCCGTAGATGATAAGGAGCATGAAGGAGGAAGACGTACAGGAAGTACAAGAACTTGACTTCTTTGTTCTAAATTAAGTCAGATGAGCTCTATGAAGATCAAGGACGATTTTTTTCCCCAATCATCCAGACGGAAGGACAAGCTGCTGGTGTAAAGCAGGAACTGTAAAACAAAATCCAAGAAAATTCATGACATGAAGTCATAATATCAGTTTTATGGCCTAACTGTAATTCTTGAGGACAGAACAAAACATAATGGTCACTGATAAGCTGAGAAAGGTCATGTTGCCACACAGGATCATCACTTTGGAATGCCAGCGTGGGTTTATGGTTTATGGCCTCCTACATATTACAAACAGGCACAGAATGTACTGCTATGGTTACTATCAAACATTAGCCACTCCTTGCTCTTATACACACATTTTTGATGTCATGATTGACGTGACAACACACTGCAATAAGTCCACGCCCTCTCCTGTCATAGGTAGTGTCCACACCCTGCTGCCAGTCTTAAAATAGCTGCTTCTACGTCCAGCCAGGCCACGCCCCTACAGCCTCAATACAGCCCTATTGTGTGTTTAACAAGGCTTATATTTGTATAAACGGTTAATCATTACACTCTCAGGTCACTGAAGTGTTTGTACGAGGACACCCAAGTGACTTCAGTTGTCACGGATTATAAAATAACTAGAAAATATCAAGGTTAAATGTGACCCTTATTGCAACCATTTGGCGTTTGCTGTTGAAATTTGTGATCTGTGACCTACATCCCTCCACTTCTGCTCACTCACTGTACAGGAAGTATCGGCAACATGACTCAGATGTAAATTTAAAGATGTGACCGGTGATATCAGGGGAAAGACTCGCCCACAGCTGCACTTTGATCGACTTGCATGTATCAAAACAAACAAACCTCAAGCAGTATCATATCAACAGTTGTCTTTTTTTCTTTGTTTACGAATATTTGTTGTGCATTTTCGCCTCCATTGGACAGTAAACAGTGTAGAGGCAAACAGGAGAGAAGGGAAAATGAAAGTGAGTCAAGGTCCTTGGCTGCACTTGAATGTAGGATGTTGCAGTGGTGTGATATGTGCTCCAGGAGCGCACCTTACATCAATAGTTGTTGAATCCTGAGTCTAATGGCTCAAATAAATTGCAGTGAGCAGCGTCTCTGCTGCACTGTTAGCTCAGAGGAAAACCATTGCTCCAACAGACTGAACACGGAGGTATTTTCTTTATTTCACAGCTGGTTTAAATTGTTTAATGCTGAGTGTGTGTTGATCAGCAGCTATTGCCAGTAGTATTGTGCAGGGTATACGCAGGTATATGGAGTATACCCATTTATTATTATTTTGAATTTTTGAGTATAAACACCTCTAAATTCCCTCTGATCCTATCTGTTGCAAATCAGCTGTTCCAGGAGACTGTTTACAAAAGAAACTACTGGTCCAGAGACTACTCGCAAAGTTTTCTTTATGTGTGAATGGACTAATAAGGAGTAAGAAATAGTTCACTCAGAATGGCTAATTGTGTCAAGTGACAAGTTACAGGTCTACTACAGTCCCATTTTTGGATGAACTAAATAAGCAAGAGAAGTTTTTCATGCCACTGTTAAAACACGTCACTATTTAAAAAGGCTTATCCTTTGCTGGATGGGCTGCTTAAAAAACATTGGGGATTAAATTATGAGTATCCCCACTTCTCCGGGCACCACCACACCACTGGGTATTGCTAACGTTAGGGGTGAGGTGACAAGGTGCCGAAAGGAGAGTGAGTAGGAGAAGCCACAATGTAGAAATGCTGTTTGCCTACAGAACTGTGAAATTTTGATGACTTTCTAAATGAACTGAATCGATCTGCATCACCTTGAAGTCTGTGTGTGGGAAGCCAGTGAAGGATTAAACCTGTGCTGCAGCGCCGCCGATGTGAGGATCAGAGGGATTGTGTGAAGCACATGTGTGTTTTGCCTGTCTGATGAAACTCCTTGATGTCGGATGAAAGGAAGGGTCAGGTGACTCGATGTGTGTGGGAGGGGCCACGTGGCTGTCGACAGTCACCCCGTGTTGCAGGGTGCTGTTAGAAGTGACCTTGACTGCAGCAGAGGGGAAATGAATCGTGGAGACTATGAAATTCCAAAAAGCAAAGTCGTGTGAGGCGTTTAATGCATTACTGATTTTGTAGTTTTTGTAACTTGATTCTTGGATCACATCTGTCATTGTTGTGACGTTTATGCACCACTTTTCTGAGATATTACTTGTGAAATTCCAAATTCCAGACTTAAATATTTATTAGTTTGAGTGCTGAGACTTCTGACTCTTTTTCCTGATGTACTGCTACAGTAGAAACCAAAACTCACTCAGCTGCTGACCTCAAAATTAGTCAGATAAATAACTGCAATGAAAAGGTGTTCCAAGTTGAGGGCTGTAACCTGACTGGTTTTTCTGGGCTGACTGGTCTCGGGGCGTCTCATTGTTTGGTGCCATGTGAAGTGCGGCACAGACCACACCTCTGCTGCGCGGTGAGTCAGTCAGTATGCATGTCTGTTGCCAGTTTATCTGTACTGCTCTGAGTAACAACCTGTTGACTTAGTGAGGCTGGGACACTTGAGGCTGTGATAGGGACAAGGACATACAGTACAGTGCAGCCGCACACAGGCCTTCAGGTGTAAACACAAAGTGAGAGTTTGTGTTTAAGTACAGCATAACAAGGTGCAGCTCTTTCCACACCCAGCTTAGATTTATTTCTGCTGTTACATCAGAGAGTAAAGATGAAGTAAAAATTCACATTGTTGACATCTAAGCAATGTTTACTGACAAAATAAGCAAAATCTTGCCACCTTTGTTACAGTGAATTGACTCGTCTGCACAAAAGAGTTAAAAACAAAGTGAAAATTAAAGCCTGATGAACTGTAAACCATGTCAGTTTCCAGCATGTATTCATCATGGTTTATTCCAGTGCAAAGCTGGAGTAGGCAGAATGTCTTGGCATAATTGGAAAGGAAACCTATAATAACTTTTTGACATATTGTATTAAGTGTTCTGAGAGAAAGCTTGACTTGTGCTCCTCCTCTTGGTTCTGTTTTGAGTAGAGCTGCAACGATTAATCGAATTATCGATTCATGGAAAGCTAATCGCCAACTATTTTGATAATTGATTAATTGTTTCAGTCATTTTTCAACTAAAAAAGTAAAGAGAAGTGCTGGTTTAGTCTCTTAAATGTGAGGATTTGCTGCTTTTCTCTGTCATTTATGATCACAAATGAGGAGTCTTTGTGTTTTGGGCTGTTGTTTGGACAAAAGAAGCAATTTGAAGACGTCACACTGGACTCACACTTTTTAGACATTTCATGGAATAAACCATTAATCAGTTTACCGTGAAAATAATCGACAGATTAATTGATAATGAAAGTAATTGTTAGATGCAGCCCTACTTAAGTTGCCATTTGAAGAAGTGAAGTTTTGTCCCGTAGGTGTTGCCTTCATTTTTCAGCCTCGGAGGTGAGCATACTCGGTGATGTTTGGATTGCGTTTTGTGAGCTACAAAAAAGTCTTGTTCAACACATCAGTCAAATTCAAGTGACTTAACCAAAATAACATGAATGAGTATGTCACTGACAAATTAACCAATAATTAATCAACAGAAACCACAGCGAAGAAAAAAAGCAAAGAAGGAATTCTACCTTTAGATGCAGCCTCTTCAGCCTCTTTATAAAGCCCCAGAAAAAACAAGGCACAGGCCAGATAGACCCAGACCTCAGCTGAACATTCAGGTTTCATGGTCAGAGACTTGTACTCCTGTCAGAACACGACAAGGAAATATCAGAAATGTGGAAAGCCGATTCGTCAAACATGTATTTGAAAACTTATTTTGCAGTAAACCCTGTGAACTTATATGTACCGAGATACGTACACTCATTCAGAAACAAAGATATGTAGCAAAAATACCTCCATAGCTTTCTTGTAATCACCCAAGTGAAAGGCACAGTAGCCGATCCAGAGGTCTGCATGCTCCTCTTTCTCGCCAATACTTCTCTGAAACTAGAGATGACACAGCAGCACATCAGCAGCGGAAGTGATTCTACATCAGAAACTTACATTTACAAGGCACAATGAAATCTAAAGGAGAAATTGCAGTAAAAAAAGAAAAAAGTTAGACCCAATGTTAAAGTACATTCATTCTGCCATTGGGTTCAAGCAGTTAAATCTAAGTTAAGCAAGCCTTCCAAATTAACCTCATATTTTGATATGTCTTATGCAATTATAGAGTCTACTGTGACTGTGCACTTTCCAGCCATAAAAGATTATTTGATAATCTTGTTTATCTCTCTAATCTCATCTACTACATCACACATTACCTCAGTTTTCCTGACTGTCTCCCGGTCCTCTCTCCTATCCTCACCATTTGAATTTAGAGTACTAAGGACAAAATTAGGGGCCGTGCTAATAAAATCAAAATGGCAATTATCGCAATGTTTATTTTCATGATATACTGCATAGTATCTCGATGCGTATCATATCGTTAAGTCCTCACCAACACCCACCACTAAAGTTCAGTGACACAAAAGAACATCATTTTTAATTTTTGATGTTAGCTACATCAGTGTGTTTGGGAACTTTCCAATACTGTTCAAATAAATTGGAAAGGAAATTTGGAATTAAATTGTTTTGACTCACTTAGTCCGCTGAGTTCTCAACATAATGTGATTGTGATGTATTACAATTACTCAGACTGTACACAGCAACTTGCATTTCAGCTCTTTTTTTTTTTAAATTTTCAGTTAACTCTGTGGAATATCGCAATATATGGCAATATGCATCGTATCGCAATGTATCATGTTAACCACTCCTAAACAATATGAAATACTGGACTAGTACTGGACCTAAATATCTCAATATTTCAACATTTGTTAGTTCGATTTCAATTTTGGTGTTCAGATATTCTTTTTGTCTGTTTGTCTGCTGTTGATGATTTGTCACCCATACTCAAGCTAAGGCAAACTACAAAATATCTGTTATGTCACAAAAAGTGCATTAGAAAAGAGTTTCCCATATTAATTAGCACTGTATACCAAAATTGGCCAGTACATATTGATTTTCAATTTTGTTTGTTGATTTTCGTTGGTTTGGATCGTATGATAGATAGATACACTCCAAAGAACAAAGCTTCGAATATTTGCCAGTTTCGGGAAGCCAATGTCTTTTTAGAGGTCATTTCACTTATCTCTGTGCATTAAATCAACTGCAACTTTGATCATTGTTGTAATGTTTCTTCTACCTGCAACAATGCAATTATGATGTGACACTTTTAAGGCCTTTATGGGCTCTTGAACATTTTTGCGAACCCTTCAAGTTGTTCAGAAGTGGGTCAGCTGCAGTGAGTCACAGCACACACAGGGCAGGTGAGGATTCAAAAACCTGAATCCATCAATGAACGCCTCTCAGCTCTGGATCTCAACCCTGTAAAATCATACCTCACACGGTTGTGATTGGGGTTTTGTTGTTGTTGTTGTTTGTTTGTTTGTACTTGCTTGTTTTGTTTAGTTTTATTGATATTTTTGGGAGTACCTCTAACAGTGTCATCGCCCCAAGATAGTCTCTCTGCTGCAGGTATTCCTCCAGCTGGGGAACCTTTGCTTTGTTTTTCTTCTTCCTCTCACTGATGCTCGCCGGTGTCTCTCCTCCAACAGCTGGCTTAACGCGCGAGAGGATCTGCCAAAGTAACATTAATGTTACCAAACGTGTGATTGAACTAAAGCCAACATGGACGAAAATTTAAGGGAAAAAAAAGGCTAATTAGGAGACTGTTATGATAGCATAACAGTGCATGTAAAAGACAAAAATGTTTACTCACCATGTCGACCAATCTTTCTTGGAGATGTACCTTGCAGGAACTCACAAACGTTATCTCATTAATCTTGGTAACGTTGGGTTTTAGGGTTAGGCTAGCAACAACCTCCGACGTTACTGGTTTTAGTTTGCTAAGCTAACGCTAA
>JAQFJA010000001.1:4580186-4590409 GCA_029874485.1 Naso brachycentron
TTTAATTTAACCCCCCCCCCCCCCAAACAATTTGCTTCCAGCGTTTGATGAGTCACACATCATCAGGTTGTGATTTGTCTTTATTATGTACCATAACACCTAAAGATTGTTTTCATATTGAATATTCTTTCTTAATTTTGCAGTGGCTCATTTAGTTTGGACTGTACTGCTCTCAAAATATGAGAACCCCAAGATTCACAATCCCACAAAACAAAGAAAAAAAAACAAATCCTCACATTACGGGATAAAACGAGATCAATTTTCTTATAGACTGTGAAATCCTAAAAGGAGTAATTAATCGTCCAATTTACATCTGCTGACTAATCAATTAATCATCAAATTGTATTAACAATAAAGACATGACCACATGATGCCATGATTCCATAGCTATTAAACCCTTACCTGGTGAGTTAGCTGGTCTGTTACACAGAACCGGCCGAGAAGTCTTCAGTGGTAACTGTTATTTTTGAGAGGGCGGCAGGTGATGGAATGAACCATCTGTCTACAGTCATCATTCACAGGCTGCCTTCAACCAATTAGATCAGCCTTTTAAAGTAGTAAAGGAGCACCACCAGCAGAACCATGTTAGTAAATCCAACTGCCAAAGCCAGTCAGATGAAAATCAAAAACATTGTTTTCATTGAGAAAAACCCTCCACGCTGCTCTCAGCTCTTACTTCAGTGAAGACATATTCTCTAATAATGATTAATGTTGTTTTCAGCATGTAAGATCTCAATGGGCAGTAAAAACATTCAGTGATTTTCACTGGCCTTTAGACTTCAGCAAAGATTAGAAACATTATGGTGTCAGCCTTCATAGAAAGTAACAGATCACAAATTCTATCTAGTCACAGATTCATAACATGACAGAAAAAACAAGATAAAAATACACAACTAAAGACAGGAAGAAGTGAAGAAGATGAAGAAAAATAGAAAACTAATTTCATTCCCAAATTCTTCTATAGTAAAATTAAAAAGTCTCAAAATGAAATAACATCCATGGACACGGATCCTCACAGCAGCAGGTGATTGATTTCAAGGCAGATTTGTAAATTCATAATTCTGACTCTCGCTTGTCATACCAACCAACACGCTCATGAATTCCATCAGTTGCTTTCTTTCAAGTGATCAGTTAAAGACTGTGCAACCCAACTGCATCCCTCAATAGATTCTCATCAGCCTGCAGTGATTTTGATGAAGGTCGCCACCTCATGAAGTGAAAAGATAGGATTGTGTATTACGTGTGTGCTATATGGAGAAGGCAGATTGCGACTACATTATTCATATGTAATTAAAATTCATGCCCCTCCATCTCCTTGAAACACCTGAAACTACTGAATAATTTAGGAAGTGCTTGTATAAATATAGCGCGGTCACAGGTTTACATGGGCCATGCTGCTTGACGTCAGTGTGCAATGACTGTTCTTCCCATTCAGAATCCTCATCTGGTTTTATGCTGAGGTCAGACTACAGGCTATTTTTGTCTCTTCAAATGTTCACTATGTTAGATTAGGCGATTAAAGAGTCATAATTCTTGCCGCGTTGTGGCCGAGAGACATGACTGACTACACGTTGCTCCCTGATCAGTCATCATTTGCTGTTCACGATGTGTGTGACGTCACCAGCAAGGAAGTCCCCACTACTGACTACTACTAACAGGCCGAGAGGTAAACAAAAAATCAAACATGCGGGTCTTTCTGTCATGAGGTCATAAGGCATCCTAGATGTGGCATCGGTTGTCATCCATTATGACACACTATGCGAGATGAAACAATCGATTGTCACTCCCAAAGCTCATTGATAGTTTCTGAGCCTACCCGAAACCCTACTATGTCTTTCCACTGGGCTATTTTTGGGCTGACATTGTGTATTCTGACCTGTGCATTTTTTTCCCCAGAACATTTACTCAACAGTGTTCACCTATAATAATAAGATCACATGAAAACATGTTTTTTCTTTTGTCGGGTTGTTTCGACCCTTGACCCTTATATCCCCAAAGACATCAGTGCATTGTGTTCCGGAAATGTCTCCTCAAGTTAGCATTCTAACCATCAAGCCCAGGCCCGTCCTTTCATCATAAAACACACTTCATTGAAACTCAACAGAAATAAAAAGAAAATAAAACTCACCAAAGCTGTCCTAGTTATTCTTTTCACTCCTCCAACAATCACCCAATCGTTCTTTGCCAAAATACACTCTAATCCACAGATTCAAATGTGGAAATCCCTGAACATCTTTTTGCTCATCTCCTCTTCACGCCTTTCCTGTCCCTGCTTGCTGGGCCTTCATAGTCCCTGGAGTCAGAGAAACTGTAAATTACTTCGGACCATTAATCCCTTTTGTCAAACTGGCCTCAGTTGGTCTCGGCAGCTATAATCAGTGCTGATCTGGCTGTGTTCACTGGAAGGCTGCCTGCTTTGCAGTCCATTTTGCCTGTTCAGCCTAATGGGTCACTAGTTGCATGGTTAACTAAGCTAACAAGTTCATGTCCAAAGAGAGACACAGCAAAGAGTACACTGAGCAGCAGTTGGCCTTAACCTGGTGAAATGCTGCCACACACTGTGCACCTTTCGCGTTTAAAGGCACTCTGGCTGCTAAAAGCTACAAGTGAATTGATTGTCAATGATTCTTGATCATTACAACTTGCCAAAGAAGAACTACACTGTATTGACTGTGTTGTTTAGTACCTTTTTTTAATAGAAAAAAAGTCAATTTTTAAAACAGTGAGATCTTAGAATGATTCTGAGTAACCAGGATCATATCACTCATATTCAATTTTGTATTAATATGTTAATTCTGTGCTCATATGTCGGTAGACAAGGGTTTAATTTATTTATTTTTTGTAACGAAACGTGCCGCTCAACTCAGAAAAATAAAAGGCAAGATCCGGTAGATGTCAGACATTATAACCAGCAAGTCAAACGCTTGAAGTGAAGCACTGAAGAGCACTCTCTCCAACACCTCTGCCTACTCAGGTAGAAAATAAAATCTCTTTCTACTTTCTGAGCTACTGCTGTTTTCTGTCAGCTCTCATTTATTTCTTTTCCCATTTCAGCTACTCCTATTTTTTTTCCCAGTCCTAAGCTGTTTTTTTTTTTCAATCTGAAGCTGCTTGTAGAGCAGTTAGTGTTACATCTTTTTACCATCAGAATACTTTTTAATCATCGTAATACTTGATCTTTGTCAACTTAAAAAATACAATCATTCAGAATTAGTGTCATTAATTGTAAAAGAAATGGTCCTGCAGCCAGACCACCATCTCGTCAAGCTTGGAAATGTTTTGAGAAAGTCTTGTAAAAATTGGATGAAGAAACTTTGCGTATCCAGTTAACTAATTGTATTTTTCTGTCAAATTAGGAGTAAGCTCGAGCCTTTGTGATTATGTTGGATCTAAGCGTGCACAGCCACATTCTGTCTCTTTAAGTAAAAGGTTTATAGTTCAAAACATGGACCGACTCAACAGACATAAAAAACCCTACACAAGCAAGAAAGAAAATAATTCTCCTTTTATTTTATTTTCTATTAGCTTTGTAATCAGTTGTGTGGCACTAAGCTGACAGCTGCAGTCAGTAGGTCATAGACAGAAACACAGAAAGGAGCAGGTGCAGATAAATAGTGGTACAAAGAAGTTGTTGTACAAAAAAAATCTGTGACCCGAATAACAGAAAACGAAATGGTCAAACCTTAGAGAGAAGGGATTAACCAAACAATGCTACATTTCCATTTTGAGGAAAATATCATTACCTGAATTTTTTCATTGAAAACATCAAACAGGTATCTAACAGTTCAGGGCCCTCAAGTATCAACGATGTAAAGGAAAGGGTCTAATTGTCACATCATAGAGTAAAATGTTCAACAAATTCAACAATTTTTAAAATGTGCATAACTGGTCCTGATTATTTTAGCACCTCAAAATTCTAACACACCATGTGCATGAACAGTACACTTCACTTACACAATGAAATCCTCCTAAAATAATCTGAAATTTGTCAGAAGAATTTTTGGTGCTGCTGTAAATGTCACCGCTTTGCTACAGAAGGTAGAACTACAGCAATTCCAGATGTTTCGCAATACAGGCCTTTGACACGTTAAAATGCATGTTTCAGTCATAGAGATACAAGGAAAACTACTTCTTGGAACCCACAGGTTAAAGCTTCTGGAGATTTCATTAACATGGCATTTTTCTCTCTGCACGGTACATGGGATAAACTGTGCAAAGCACTTGGAGTTACATTTTAAAAATCAAATAATTATTTAAACATCAGTGTAGTTTACGTAACCTTTCTAACAGAAGTACAAATGCC
Source organism: Naso brachycentron (assembly GCA_029874485.1). Taxonomy (NCBI): domain Eukaryota; kingdom Metazoa; phylum Chordata; class Actinopteri; order Acanthuriformes; family Acanthuridae; genus Naso; species Naso brachycentron. Next base: position 4,584,490 of record JAQFJA010000001.1, read on the forward strand.
AGGACTGCACATGTACTTACTTGCAAGAGAAAATTAAGATAAAACATAAATAATGTACATCACCTTGAGGTGCTACCCGACTAAAAATCCATATGTCCTAAATATGGCAGTACCTGCATCACAGCCTGCAGCATGAAGGTAACAGAGAATTTCCATTGACTTGAACTGTGCCTTTGAGCCAAAAGAATGTTTTACAACCAGGATGACACCATATAACAGAGCAGCCTTGCTGCGTTCAACATAACAAGGGTATCAAAAAACAACCTAATCACATGTATGCCTGAAGCAACTACTTCTAAACTACAATAGGTAACAAAAAAAGTTTTCGACCAATTCACAGTTAAGTTGGTAATTAGTCATAGCTGAAATGTGCATGCACATCTTCTTTTCCCTCATTACTTGGAGCAGCTGGAATTGTATTGTAAAAGACCTAGCCAAATGAGCAGATTTTCCTGTAATATTTTTTCCATCGTTAAACGATCCAAAGAAATTGGAAAGTCAGTATCCTCACAAAAGCTAATTCATGACCCGTCACTTACATTGTTCTGGAATTGCAGTGTTTCAAGGACACAAAGATACACAAGTCATAGTTGTTGGTAAGATACAGTTATTGATGATATTTCTAGGAGCTGATGGCAAAATCAGTATCAAAATCAGCCTTCAAGTTTGAGTTACCTGTTGCTTTAACAGAGAGAAAGTTACTTGGTAGCATGTAGTGCCATCAGGAATGCTGGCTTACGCCTCATTTCCACTTACTTATGTTACTGGTGTCTGTAGATCTGGATAATGCTCCTAGTGTCCAACGCAGGGAAATGCCTTTCTTTATGGAAGGATAGAAACGGAACTGTAGCAGAATCAGATTCATGATGTGTTAAAACTATAATCTCATTCTTTCTAACTATACAAACTCACCTGACAATCCAAATGAGCAACTGAATTGAAGAAAAATAGCCTGCTAGCTATAACAACTTGTTTAATATGCTAGCACATTGACATATGGTCTCTCGAAAAAACCCAGCCAAAAGCTCAATCTTTTAAAGGAGCTTGAGGCAAATGCCGGACCAAAATATTACTGAAGGGAGGAGTTTCGCAGGCACATCAGATATCCTGGAGATTACAATAGGAGTAAATGGATTTTTTGTTGATTCGATTACGATACAGTTTGATTATGAAAGATTTGTAAAATTTTACTGTCAATCAGTTTCTTAGTTTTACCTTTGATTTTTAACTCATTGTCTAAATTACCAACAACAATCATTTTTACTCTTTTTGTTATTGATAACAGGCAATAATCTAGTTATGTTTAAATGCAGGTGTTAATTAAGTTCATCACACTCTGACTCTTGACAGATTGCTAATGTGGTCCATTATATAAAACCCTTGCTATTCATATTTGGTGAATTGTATTTAATTTGTAGTGCTCCTTTTACACCAAAGAGTGCTGTGAATGCATGGTTTAATGCCTTACCAAAACATACAGACACACTAAAGATACTAAAGTTACAAACTAATGAATCCCACCTTTCACCTTAAACTGACTGCATGCCAGATTTATGTTGGTACACAGTGTTGATAAATGAGGGCCAAGGACTCTCAGATATTATCTTCGACTGTTCACACAGCAAAGAACAAAAAGGTTACAGAAATACATCCAGAAATGTAGGTATAGGCGCTGCTCTGACTCACAGAGATGGTCAAGAGCTCTGCTGCTGTTGGCCAAACTGTTTTCTAAGTTGCATTAGTCAGCCTAACAAAAGCACAGATCAGCACTAAAGTCAGCCTTCTTAGGTCTTTTCACTGGCCCGTCATTTCCACAAAGTAACTAAACGGTAGGCTTGTCAAGCCTGTGTAGTGAGGGCATCATCTTCACCTGTGGCCCCCTATCTATCCACAAATGACATCAAATGCCTGTTTACTGCAACTGGCCTTATCCAATCCAAGGACCACAGGTTCTTCATTAGCAGTCTATCAGCCCCTGGAGGTGCAGTCACACATGCCCTGGCACAGACACTGGCAGAACCCATAGACCAGGCAAACAGTTAGGCTTGATGGCACTAAGCTAACACACACAATGCCAAGTGTCACTCTCTGGATCACCAACAAGTAGATTCCAAGAGGCAGTGAGCCAAAATATAAGAAACCCAGGAGCCAGACCAGGATGCGTGGGACATGATTACAAAACTTGGACATAGCGTCCTGATCAGCCGGTCCATTGGAGCCCATCGATACTGAATCCAGGCTCTGCTCAGCATAGATTTGGCCTGCTGAATGCTGTGAGTCCCTCTGCACTTCCATTATAGTGATGACCAGGCAGTTGGAGGAGTCGTCAGACGGACAGGTGGAGGAAAAACTCTTAGGAGTCAGAACCACCTCCCCATTGTGGTCGGAGCTCCAGGACTTGTCCCGCATTGCCAAATGGGACATGATATTAGCATCGTCAGGCAGGGCTGACACCTCGTACTCTGTGATCTCAGTTTGGTATCGGCAAAATGGGCAAGAGATGAAGCCTGCCCCGTCAGCAGCGTCCAGGATCTTAATGAGGCAGCGGGCACAGACCCGGTGCAAACAGTCCAGGATCTTAGGCTTGCGGTTGTGGGCATTGTAGCGTTGGTAGCAGATTTTACACTCTAGTTCTTCCGGTGGAGGGCAGTCCTTCTCTAACTCATCCTGAGGACAGCTCATCTTGAAGTCATGTTCTGAGGAAGTACAGAAAAAATAAAGGCAGAGACACATTGAGAAAAGTACTTAAAATCAAAATAGTCTTGATCTAGTCAAGTGTTACGTATGACGTTGACTCATTGTTTAAAATCGCTTTCAAACAAGCTGACATTTCAGACTATTGTTATGTGCTGTGTCGATGCTCATCAGGAAAAGGTCAGGGCTCTGCCTTCTTATCTGGCTGCTTCTATTTTGTGTACCTGCTGGTGATGAATGATTTATGGTTTGGGAGTTGGATCAGTGTGTCATCAAGAGCCCTTTGTGGCAAAGCGAGAGACAGTGATGCTATTAATATTTGTGGAGAGGTGAGAGGGACAGCTCCCTCTTCAAAATGTTTGGTTTATTTAGTAATGTAATGTGGAACACAATGTAGTTCTTCATTAAGATGACCAGCGCCTAGATTAAAGCTCTTACTTAACTTAACTTATTTAACTTAACTTACTTAACTTAACTTAACTTAAACTAATAGAGCAATTCAATTTCTTTGTTTGAAACTGTTTACTCCTGTTTTGTTCATACTGACTAACATGACCAAACAAGTGTGTGTTTTGGTGAGCAATGATCTGTGCCTGCTGAATGAATAAAGGTCAAGAGCAGGAAATGAAAACACTGTAATACAACTGTTGGGGAAAAATCCCTTGTGGTAATTAAGTGAAACAAACAAACAAAAAAACTACTTAAAAACCGTCACTGGCCATAAATTCTGCAAAATCTTATTGCTGTTCTTTAATGCACTAAATGATATTTGCAAATATTCAAAGGGTCTTTGTTGTCACGTCAAAGACAGAATAAAGAGAAAGTAGCATACTGTAGAAAGTATAGGCATTATTAATATTATTAACTCTGTATCAGTACAAGGTGATGCCAGCAGCTTTGATGCAATTGTATGTAGATTGGAGAACTCTAATGATCAGACTCCTTTACTTTAAAACAGAAAGAAATATCAGTCATCATTAAAAGGTCAAATAACTGTAAGCTTTTATCCACACACACCAAACATGAATAGGAATGAAGTGAATGAGGCCCCACCTCATTTACTCTGCTCAGACCGTTTCTGTAGCAGATCAAGATTTCAAGCCTTCAAAATTTCAAAAGTATCAAAATGATTAATACATTTCATTTAAATAGTTTTTAACATACTGTTTTACATTCCCCTTTTTAAATTTTGAGGGTTTTTTTTAGTTAGTCTTTTTTTATTCTTAAAAAAAAATTTCTACAAAATCTTTCATTAAGTAAAATTCTGTTAATCAGTTTCTTATTTTTTATTACTGTTGTTAAGTGGTAATTGATCATTCAGAGCAATGCACAAAATGGTGAAATTACATAATATTTGCCAATGATAATGTGTTGGCGAATGGGTAAAGATACTTTAATGGTAGTAATAGAGTGGCTAAGCCCTCCTTCCTGCGGTCCCCAGAGGACCATACTTTAGAAAAATATTGTAGTCAATGGAAAGAGACAGATTATTTTTTTTCTTGCTAGAAATACCATACCATTACATAATTTTAATATTAGATGTCATCATGGCTGTAACTAGGGTTTAGAAATGAGTGAGGTCCCAAATTGTTTCTGTTAATAAAAGGTATTTAAGGCGTTTTGGAAGAGCAAAAATCACCCGAAATTGACTATACAACACACACAGAACTCATTCTCTATAGTTAAGGTGCGTATGGAGAGACCTGTACCCATACATACCATAAACACACCTCCTGAACCTCATCAACCATTCCAAGCTTTAAATAACATGACCTTTGCAGGCTTGTAAGTCTCTTATAGTCAAGTACTTACTGTGCTTATTTTCACTAACAGTGAACTGTGAAAATATATCGCTGTGATAGATGAAGAGATGTAGAGTAAACCAGCATATTTCAGTCTGCATCAGGGTATTATGAAAGCATTATTTTAAAATTGGGTTTCACTTACTGATAATACAGACTGAGTCACTCAGTGCTTCAAACTTTCCAGCATCCAACACAGACTAGACTTTTATAACCTATATGTGGAAAAGTAATTAAATTGGGATTGCCTTTGGGATGCAGTGTCCCATCCTGACAATATTTTACTGATACAGTGGTCCCCACACACTACAATGAAACCAAAAACAAAGTGATGGACACGCTTGAGAAAGCAATTACTGTGATGCATGGACATCTGTCGCCACAGAATCTTATGTCATTAACAGCGCACAGCTAGCATGTCGTTTGCTCCAAACTGGAGTGAGACTAGGGGCCACACAGGTGCCAATGTGACTGAGCTGCTAAATAATGTGACAGAAGAATGGTAGATCACTAAGATTTAGTTTTAGTCACTGACAACGTCTTTGATATGGTCTTCACGAAGTGGGTTAATTCCTACACATGAAATGCCATGCCTACAAGCTAAACCTGGCTACTCAGTGTGTGCTCAAGTTGCCATTTGTGTCGTGGCTGCTGGGGGGGCCCAGAAGTATCAGTACCTTTTCCACTGCAGCACCACTGCCAAAAAGCAGCTTGAAGGGGAGCAGAAGCTCATCACACAGTAAGAAAACAGAAATGCATAGAAAAATTATGCACCGAGATGCATCAAGATTCATTGATAATTGTTTTGTCATTGCATCGTAGCCCTCTGAATCATAATTGAATTGAATTGCGAGGTGCCAATAGATTCCCACCCCTAGTGACACCATACTGAAGCGTTTGTACTTCGCTTATATGACAGTGTATGCCAGACCGATGATAAGTGCTTTGATAATTCACCACCAGAGGCAGAGGCCTGACTATCATACAGTAAAACAAAACTACCACACCATGGGTTGTTTAGAATACCCCTGAGGTTTTGAAATAGGTTTAACTGCACAAAAAGACTGCTCAGCAGCAGGCCTGCAATTTTCACAGTATAATTCTATAGTCCCTGATCAACTTGGAAAATGTCTGGGGGTGGGGTGGGGTAAATGACCTCCGTTCCAGCTACTGCTATCAAGCCTGGCCCAGTGGCAATACTGTTTCCTAATAATGTATCCCCACGACGATCATCGTGGTGGTGATAACTGATTGGACGGTTTACCAGAGGTATCCCAGCTGAATGAATTTCACAAGAAAAATGTGTTTATATTTTCAGCAGGTGTGCATGGTTTTGAATGACCTTTCCTTTAAAACTCATGTTGTTTACCTTATCAACTACATTACAGTAAGTTTTTCTTAAAACCAGTCAAGGCACTACCCTT
>JAQFJA010000001.1:4610770-4629423 GCA_029874485.1 Naso brachycentron
TTGTTAACTACTGCCAGTTTACCACATTAATAACTTTTCTCAGCACACGTGACACACGTGTTGCTTTGCTATTCTTTATTTGAGTGAATGTAAAACAGGATTTCAGGGAGACAGAACAATCATTTAACTGTGCAAAGTACAATAAGTACTGCATTGGTCAAATTTTTTAAATATGAGCCAAAACTAATGAACTACAAGTTGAATATTAGGCCTGCTGGTTTAGGCAATTTGAATTTGGCACAACCTAATCTGCAACGTAACTTTTGTTCAAGGCCAAGTCTGGCTGATGTTTATGAATTTATTTGAAGCCGTGCTCTATCTTTTCTATTCAACATTGCTGTGGTAGTAACAGTGAAAAGTGGACTTTGAAACACAGACCTGGGTGTCAGTGCTCTCAGCAGTGTTCCGCTGTTTTGTTTTCAGATCGGAGAGCGAGGGCTGAATCTGTCAGGGGGCCAGAAGCAAAGAATCAGCCTGGCCAGAGCTATCTACTCCAACAAAGACATCTTCCTTCTCGATGATCCACTGTCTGCTGTTGATGCCCACGTTGGGAAACACATTTTTGAAGAATGTATCAAGAAGGAGCTGCAGGGAAAATCTGTCATACTGGTTACACACCAGCTGCAGGTGGGAAGATGGATGCAGTTTTACTCTTTTAGCAAAGAGTAAAAATCACTGCAAAATTATATTTAAACTACTTTTTGAGTGTTTTTCAAACCCATCTTTAAGTGCAACACTACTGTTGTAAATTCCAGGTTTCTATATCAATATTTTTGAAATTGCTGTAACAATGTTATGTCCTGAAAATTAGAGTTGTTCCGATACCAATACCAGTGTCAGAAAAACCCACTGATACCGCTGGTATCAGGATTGGCAAGTACGCCAGTCTGTCCATTAATCAGATACAGTGTAATTTACTAGCTTGAAAAGGTACCCAGCTATTTTCCAATTAGCTCAGTTAGCTCTGACTGATATCACATACCTGAAGTAAATTTTTCTTTTCCACTTTAAAGAAGTACTCAGAAAGTAACGCTATGCTGCTACTGACAACTAATATTTTTGATAGCCACAATAAAGAACAGAGAGAGCTGACAGAGCTAACCACATGTCTGCATCTGGCAATATTTTACACTGGAAAGTCAAAGACGGTGTGTAAGGAATTGTTTTTTATGCGCTGGTATAGGATTGGTACTCGTGTTGGCTGATACGTAAGTTTGGATATTGGAATCAGTATTGGGAAGGAGAAATTGTATTTGGAAAATCTCTACTGAAAGCTAAACTTAGGCCTATGTCTTGAAGAAAACATGCATGCGCAGACATTTTTTTTGTCAGGGAAATTTTCCTTTTTGAACTCACGAGTTGCTAAGTTTAGAAGAAATACAAAACACAGTTTGATGAATCAGATCCTTTAATAAAATGCAGCATGGAGAGAAAAACCTTGTGAAGTGTTCTCTGCAGACACTGACGTTGTCTTGACTTAAATACTGTCAGAGTTAGGTAACTTCAAGGAAATAAAAATACCAAAGAACACCCCCATGCAACTTCAACAAGCAAGACAATGCATACCTCCTCCAGCCAGGTGCAGCATTGAGCATTAGCTGTCTAAACTCATCTTATCTAAAAATCTAAATTGCCCCCCTTCAACAGTTCTACAAGAATTTCCCCTCATCCAAGTTTCAAGGTAATAAAAGTTGTAAATCCAAACTTCGGAAGCTGTTTGGATACCACATTTTGCTGTGTTTAAGTTTACACAAGCACTGCATGTGATTCCAGATGGCAGCATGCCAAGCTAGCACAGCTAGCCTGGGCTCACACCAGAGACTCCGCCCACTCCACTGAGAGGACTTGATTCTCTCAGGCTGGCATTGCCTCAACTTTTAGCAATTCTCAGAGGGAGGGGATTAGATTTTCCCTGACCCTTCCTCATTGGTCATTAATCCTCGCAAACGGTCATTATGTCATCAGGGGGCGTTTCGCCTACTGTGGACTTTATGTGGAAAGACGTCTGGCTAAGCAGGAAAACCAAATTTAAAAAATAACTCCACAAGCTGTTAAATAATCACTTAGATGTTGTTATATTGTGTTGTGATTGAGATTCTGACCCACCATGCATTGTGGAAAGAGACAAATAAATGTTTTTCTCTTGAAATCTCATCACATTATCATTGTGAGTAGACAGTGGAACCTCCTGCCTCTCACTGTCGACAACATACCACACAGACTCTGTCGGATATTTCTCAGTGAACTAAATGTCTCGTCTCGGTCAGTATACGTCATCAATACAGACATGGCCGCCAGCTCGGCAGATTTCACAGTATTTTTCCAGGATGAGGGGAAAAATATTAAAAGAGGTGAAAACCATCATAAATCCTCTATAAAGATTGACTCACTTTTGGATAGAGCTTCTAGGGGCTATTTGAGGAATTGCAGTCATGTTGTTATTCTATTAATCTATTAAACATGAGCTATCAGTCAAATTTGTATTCCCACGTCTACTTGGAATACTACAAATATACGTTTAAAATTCATAGTTACCTTGAAAATCATTTTATATTGGAAGGTCATTAGGACTTTCCTAATATGTTAAACCCCCAAATAAAAGTGAATCACTCGACAGGAGATGGTGTCTGATGACAGCCGAGAGGATGATCTTTATCCTGAATTGCGAGTCAGTGTGATAAAATGTGTGTGCCAAGTGTTATACATACTGACCTGTGGTTGCTGTGAGATTACTGTGCTGGTTTCACCTCTGGCCACAGTGCTGGGATGGTTTTATTGATGTGATTGTTCTTGCATATGTCCGTCAGTACCTGGAGTTCTGTGACAACATTTTGGTTCTGGAGGATGGCGAGGTGCTGGAGAGTGGAGACCACCAGGCCCTGGTGCAAGCGAATGGACGCTACGCTCAGCTCATCAGCAACTACCAGATGGAACAGTCCAAAGTAAAATGTTCAGACGTGTTATACAACTCTGCTTTTCTCACAAATGTGTCTTACTTTATTTTTTACTGTCTGTAAAAGCTTTTTATCAGTTTTTAACATTTCACTAGCTTGAAAGCAATAAAAAAGTTGGCTCTAAAACTACAGACAATTTGCTTTGCAGTTTCAGTTTTAAGAGAACACATCTTGCTGGGGCAGAGGTAAATTATTTACCATGTACTTCTGGGTGAAAGTGGACTATTTTCAAGGATCACTTTGTTTTGCTTGTCCCTTACAGACTCAGAATGAGGAAGATAAAGTTTCTCCCGAAGACAAGACCCAGCTAAAGGAGGTTGAGCTAAGGGAAAATGGAATAGTGAACCCGGGTATGGAAACAAGAACAAACCTCTAGTTCATGCACCGATGTAAAATACATGATATAACATAATTTCTAAAATATAGAAAGAATTAATTTGCTGTCAAATATACCGTTAAGTCGAAAGATCCTGACAAGCAGCGACATGGACAGACAGATGATTATTGGTGAAGGATGAGTTACAACATGTTGCTTTGCTATTATTATTTCTCTGTGGCACCAAAAGTGTTTGCTTGTAAAAGGGCAAAAAGATAACCAATAGGAGTGAGAAGCAAATGGACATTAGGCACTATGGGTAAAGATACTGTCCACAGTCCAGTTATACATAGGAACACTGTGTGATAAAAGTTATTGTATTATATAAGAACAGAAATGAGTTTAAAGCCTTGTGAGACATTTGCCTGACAGGGGCACAAACTGTCAATATACTGTAATTACTGTTATATTTGGCCATTTTTATACCTTTATTAGAGTAAAGAGATGACCATTTGTGCTTTCTTTCAGGATTTGACATGTCAGATGAAAAGACTGATGGAACGACAGCTAATCAAAAATGTAAGTTCACAGAAGTTGAATTTCAATGCTGGTGCTGGTGCATGCTCAGCATTTATTTTTTGCTCTGCAAGGAGGTCAGGCTCATATGTGGCAATGTAAAAGCCACGATCACGCTGCCAGTATTCTTCAACAGAAGGACTTGTGGAACGATCAAACAGCTGTAAGAACAGCCTTTCTCCGCACGTCTCTGACAGTAGAATTGGAAATGGAAGAGAAAGAACTCTGTCCGACAATTTCTGTAATGTCCCTCTCTGTAAATGACACAATCACAGCCGCTCACCACAGTGACAGTCCAGATGGTCTCCTTTTTCTACTCTGCATAACTATTTTACTAAGTTTTCCTGTTTCTGCTGCTATAGATTCCTCCAAAAGAAAAACGTGCAGCATAATTCCCACACTTAAATAAATGCAACATCTCACTGTTTTGTATGAAGGGTGGTTTTTGACTCTGCTTCAAATGTCACTATGAGAGCAGAATAAAAATTTAAACATTCAAATACCACATTTACGGTACTTCTGTACTTTAGTGAATTTAAGACACATTGCATTTATGTCATTGTGAATGTAGCAAGTATCTAGGTGATTGGACCCTCAGTGAAGCTTATGTTCCTTTAAACCTATACTGTTTGATAGACGTCTGGCTCACAGAAGGAAGTCACTTTTATATTTTTTAATTCTATAAAATCCTTTTTTTGCCTCCTCAGCTGCTGACGGTGATCAGCTGGTCAGTCAGGAGTCCTCCTCAGAAGGTGCCGTCTCCTGGAGAGTCTACCAGCAATACTGCAAGGCTGCTGGAGGTCTGATACAACTCACACACACACACACACACACACACACACACACACGCTTTCATTGGCCTGATTCTAACACACATTTTACACAAGTTCAATCCTGGCGATGATGTTTTGTGTTACTGTGTTGCTGCAGGCTACATCATCGTCTTCCTCACCTTCATGAACATCGTCCTGATGATTGGATCCACAGCCTTCAGCAACTGGTGGCTCAGCCACTGGCTGGAGCAGGGAAATGGGGTGAGAACCCTCAGTAAACACGAAACAGCAAACACACACACACATACACACACACAACTGTGTCACAATTAAGGGTCACACCCTCTGAAGTATTCATAGACCAATTGCGTCACAGCGGCACAATGAAGGCTGTGCAGTTTTGTCAGCTTCGACAAATACAGGCGATTAATGCAGAGGTGGAAATAGTGCTGAAATTTTTTACTCAGCTACAAATACTGTTACATTGCTGAAATATGACTCACTTACAAGTAAAAGTAAAAGTGTTCAAAAAATACTTAAGTAAAAGTACAAATTACTGTTTTAAAAAATGACTCGCAGTACCAGTTACTAGTTACTTTTTAGCTGTTGATGTTTAATGAATTTCTCTTCTTTGTCTGATAAACAATAAAGTGAATGAGTGAATCTAAATACAGCAATTTTTTTCAAACAAATACACACAGTGTTACAAATTAAAAAAAAAAATCAATACTACAGCACACACCAGGATACATCCAACACTACTTTATTGAGAGTTACATAAAAAAGAGAGGACGCAGTAAGCTTCAGCAGGTTTGCTTTGCACAGTGTTCCCATAGGAAGGAGTTGTGGCAGTGGAGGCGTCACACCACTGAAAATGTTTATTGTGGTATTTTGGGATCGTGGCCGGCTGTCCCTCTCGCTCTCCTGCTGCTTCACGTTGTTCAGCAGCTGCTGCTGCTGTTGCTGCACCAAATCAGTCTGCGTCTCTGAATGAACTGGTGGCTCCTGCGCAGCTGTGTTCACCTCACCTCTCCAAACCTGTGGCCGCTGCAGCACGGCTTTTTTTTATCCTCTACATGTCAGGGTGTCAATTGGCTGGTTTGCAATCGGGTAGTTTTATTTGCCACCAATGCGATTTAGCACCAGTTTGTTCTCCAGCCAATTATTTGCTGCAGTTCTTTCCAGGCTGTAATTTTTTTTCCTTTCATATTTTATTGAAGCCTACTTTTTTTTTTTTAACTCAGTAACAGATGTAACTTAAAATGTAGTGAAGTACAATACTTCAAACAAAACCTACTTAAGTAAAAGTGAAATTACAAAGTACAAGTACATGAAAAAACTACTCAATTACAGCAACACAAGTAAATGTAGTTCATTACTTTCCACGTCTGGATAAATGTGGCCTGAAAATCCCAGACTAGAGGACAATCCAATGAATCCCTCGTGTCCCAGCATATTACTTGTGCTGGTTGAAATGCGAACGTGTCCTCAGTGAATGTGTGACTATTTTTTGCTTTAACAGGCATGTTGTTGGACAGCCTGAGAGCAGCGGATAGCTCTCTGTACACAGTCTGTTTGCCCCACTGCAACATATGGAACATATGGTGGTGACATTCACGTTTCTGTTTTTTCAGACTGCAGGTAACGGCGGCAGCATCTCAGACAATGAACGCCTGGGCTTCTACCAGATGATTTATGGCGTGACGGTGCTTACCATGGTGGTACTGGCTGCCACCAAATGCTTCTCCTACACTACTGTCACCTTGAAAGCTGCCTGCAAACACCACGACACCATGTTCAAAAGAGTAATGTCTACCCACCAAACATTCACACAGTCTGGATCACAGATGAACATGTTTACTCATCACGAGTGTAGAAGCCGTGGTACCATGCAGTAGTTGCCAATGAGCCATTAATAATAGAATTTTTTTTTGTTTGTTTTCCTCGTCAGATTCTGGCCAGTCCCATGAGCTTCTTCGACACGACGCCAACAGGGCGAATTCTCAACCGCTTCTCCAAAGATCAAGAGGAAGTGGACACTGTGCTTCCCCTCCACATGGACCCTTTCTTGCAATTTTGTCTGATAGTCACCGGCACCCTTGTCATCATCGCAACTGTCTTCCCTGCCATGCTGGTGGCTGTGGTTGTTATGGGATCTTTGTTCGCTTGCATTCTCTTGTGAGTTGATACCACTTAACTCTATCAGATTTCTGTAGGTATTGTTGGAAAATGGGATCATGACAAATCTTAACCCAGTAATTTTCATAATTACATGCTTTAAAATAATAATAATAATAATAATAATAATTATAATAACTGTTTTTCACCTAATTCTTTGTGAAGTCGTATAGAGTAAGTCATCTGTTCCAGAAGATGCAAGTGTTTAACAATATTGACAAAGAGAGCAGCAGTAGGCCCATTTTTCTGAAGCCAGCACTTTGTGATGGCCTTTTGACTTGCTGCCAACAAAATCTTAAAGAGGAAGGCATCATCCTTTCTTAGCTTGTCAGGAATATGACCAAGTTAGAGAGATATGAAGGTTGTACTGATACTGAAACCCAGTATTTTTGAAATAATTGTTGCCACTTCCTTCCAAAAAAGTCTGAATATGTGGATAAGACACAAAGACATGGGCATGATAAACCAAGATCTGCCCACAGTCCTTCCAGCAACATAGATGAGTACCACTTTGTTTAGACTTCTGTTTTAGATTGATAAAAGGATTTGTGACATGCTCAGTGAATTTAGGAGTATTTATGTAAATTCCAAGATCAAGACTTTTGCTGAAATTGTTACGTGTCTTAAGTTTCTTCTCCATGACATGGTACCAGCGCTGCTCTAATGAACTCACCTTTGGTATCCAGTACTCTTCTAGAGTTCTAATTAATGGAAGGGCATGAAGGCGAGGTGGGAGTTTAACTCCACACTCATTTTAGTTCAACTTTATTGTGTTACATTTTCATTTATTTTTATATTTTTCTTATGCTCTGACTGTGCTTTCATTGTGTTTTTATCGTTTGAGTGAATGTGAGCTGACAACTTGAATTTCCATTGGGATAAAAAAAAGTGCTGTCTATCTCTATCTATCTATCTACACCACGCAAAACTGTCAGTTTGACCAGTCAATGGTCTGCAGGGTTTCACGCCACCTTTTTTGGAGCCACAGCACAGAGGGTGGTATTACGTCACAGCATACATCACGTGAGTGGCCACTTAAAGTGCAGGAGGGGTATATAAGTTGAACAAATGGAACGGACTTGCCCTTTGTGTTACTCAAAAATATGTCCATAACTGCCGATGTTGTGGTTCCTACCCTGCTTCTGTCATGGATCGTGCATCTGCAGTTTCTTTAGCTGTAAGTCCATTGCAGGTACTAATCTAATGTTCAATGGCTGTTCTAAGATGCAAGTAATAACACAGAGAAATGAGTATCACAGACAAATAGATTTTGCAAGATTCTCTGTTTGTTTACATATACTTGTGAAGAGTCTGTTCCGCCATGCTGTGGTGCTTCTCTGACAGAAAATGACACAAAATGCCATACATTCTGGTCCAGATGCGCATCTTGAGTGAATGTCGGAGTTGACTCGGTCCCTCAGCCCTCGGAGGGCAGATCTCATGAAGTTCACTTGAGTTTTACGGAGTAATGGAACGGCACCTAAGATGGCTGAGGGGATTCTCCCAAGGGGAAGCGCTGAGTGGAAGTGAGCGAGGGCATACTTTTGGGACTATTGGATCGCAGGGCAAGAGAATCAAGTCCACACAATGGAGTGGGCGGAGACTCTGGTCTGGGCCCAGGCTTTAATGTAACCCGAACAGAGACAATACGCTGCTACCATCTAACTATGACAGTCACTGGCTTCAGCTCTGTCGGAATGGGCTGACTTGGCTTATGTTCAGTAAGGAAGGAAGTCAACCATAACACAGTCATACAGCGAGCAAGTGCAACAATGCAAGACATACATAGAACTTAGCAAGCTTGCTAAAATTACTTCTAGTTTACCAGCAGAAAAATATTTATATAAAATATTTGTTATATATCAAGAGGTAGACTAAAGAAAATCTAAATAGTGGTTGTACTTCCTTTGCAGTGTCTTCCAGAGGAGTATCCGTGAGATGAAGAGAATGGAGAACATCAGCCGCTCTCCCTGCATCTCTCACACCACCTCCATGCTGCAGGGCCTCAGCACCATCCATGCTTACAACATCAGAGACAGCCACATAGAAAAGTAAGACACCACTATGAATTCTTAATTTATGTTTGCTGTCATTTCTGGCACGCAGAGAGTATCATTCTCTTTTATTTCCTCTCTTGAGCTGTACAAAAGGTGATGTATAAATCACGGTGCTTCTGAACCTGATGCACCCTGTAAATGGTGTTTTATTGATCAATGAGGTAAAAGTGTGTACTGTTCACAAACATTAACTTGTCTTTTGTCCTGTTGTAGGTTCAAGTCACTCAGTGACATTAACTCCAACCACTATTTACTGTTTCACTCTGGCACACGCTGGCTCTCCTTCTGGCTGGACTTCATGGCTACAATCATGACCTTGACAGTTTCTCTGTTCGTAGTTCTCAGCGATGATCAAGTCATCAGTCCTGCTATGAAAGGCCTGGCCATGTCCTACACCATACAGGTATATTTGTGCAGCAAATAAATAAACATTAGGTTTGTATTGATGACTGTGTTTACGTGTTTTCCAGTTAACAGGCATGCTCCAGTTCGTAGTGAGGCAGTCGACGGAGGTGGAGGCAAGGTTCAACTCAGTGGAGCGGCTGCAGGAATACATCAGGGTCAGACAGAAAAATAATGACACACGTTGCCTGGCTACTACCAACAAGTCCATACATCTGCTTGAAATTGAGAACAGCTGCCAAAGCTATTTGTGCCTTTTTAAAGGCCTCTTGCTGCAGTTAATTACCATCTGACACCCTTCCAATATTGTTTGTGTACAGGACTGTAAGTCTGAGGCTCCCAAACACATAAAGGACGCTCAAATCCCAGAATACTGGCCAAAGAGTGGAGCCATCTCCTTCCATGACTATAAGATGAGGTACAGGGAGAATACGCCCGTTGTCCTGAACGGGCTCAATTTCTCCATCCGAGCTGAAGAAAAGCTGGGCATTGTGGGAAGGACGGGTTCTGGTAAGATTCTGAGTCTAGTATGGGCAGAGTTTAGTGTAAATAGGATACTTTATGAAATATCAAGTTAAATTATACAAATAAAATATCTATAAATATGTCGTATTGCATAATGAAAATGCAGTCAGTGCAGTAAATCAGTACACTTATAATTCATATTGATCATTATGTTACATAATGTGCATGCTGACACTCTAATATGCAACAACATCTTTAGGCTAAAATATGTAAACAAAATAATCTGCAGGCTCGACTGCAGGATGCTGAGGGAAACCGTCTCTCTGTAAACCATCAGTGTCTCTATTCTTAGGTTCTCTGTGCTTTGTGTTTGCAGGAAAGTCTTCGTTAGGAGTAGCTCTGTTCAGGCTGGTGGAGCCAGCAGCAGGAACCATCAAGGTAGATGGAGTGGACATAACGGCCATTGGTCTGCACGATCTGCGCAGCAAATTGTCCATCATCCCTCAGGATCCTGTGCTTTTTGTTGGCACTGTCAGGTAATGTCTCTAACTCCTGACTCCACTTCATGTCAACACGCACTGCTCTCACTGTGGTGGCTAGTCACTGGTTAACCAACTATGACAAAATGTATTTGCCTGCAGGTACAATCTCGACCCCTTCAATAACTACACTGACGATGAGATCTGGTGCACACTGGACAAGACCTACATGAAAGACTCGGTATGTTGGCAGTACAATGTGAAGCACAGGACATTAACAATTTCATTAAGGCCTGAAAATGCTTTCCACAGTGTGTGTCCCCAGTCTCGTCCGCTCGTGTGGACTCTATTAACAATAGTCTGTGCCGGTCCTGCCATATGTGATATGCAGTGGGCAGATTGCAGCAAAATAAACAAAAGATAGCAGAAAAAGTTTAAGTGGCTGCAATTCTTTTATTTAATCTTTTTTTTAGCCAGACTAATGTTTCTAATGTTGCTGCTACAACTAAATTAGTGTCAACCTGGCAGAGACTATATATATATATATATATATATATATATATATATATATATACATATACATTTTGGGCTGATGTCTGCAGAAGGGTCTGCATGGACCCTGGCAGACATAGGCAGATGACGATTTTTATGTCACACGTACCAGAGCAGACCCCAGCAGACACATGGACATGGAATGCATGAATAGGCCTCTACACTGTGTGGTCATTTATCCATCCAAATCCTCAGCTTGCAGCCTTTGTCTGGGTCTTCTCATTTTAGGCACTTTTTTCTATAAAATCGGTCATCTGACTTTGCAGTGATTTCAGCACAAGCCACAGCAGAAACCATTTATGATGCATTTCCTGAAGAGTGACTTTTAAAGAAGTTGCAGCAGTGGTGCTCGTAGTAATATCTGTCTGGTAGTGTAGCCATGCGTGCAGGACCTGCATGATTAACACAGTACATGCGCATGCAAGTTAAAGGTAGCATTGTAGTGCTACTCAAAGAGGTGCCGGAGCGCACCCTCAACACATGGGCATGCATCATTAAATGAGTAATTTAGAAAACACTTTTCCAAAATGTTTTTGTACACATGCAATAGTGAAATGTCTTGAGAGACTGTGTAAGTATTATGTAATTTTATTATCACTGCTATACTGTTTAATTTCTGATGCATCATGTGCAAGTAGCTTTTTTTTGTCTTGCCAGTCGATGTGCAGTTCATCAGCTACTGAAATCTAGAACAACGCATCACATTTTTAATTAAAGTAACCAGAACTGTGTTACATTTCACCACCTCACAATTCATCTTTCTCTCAGCATGAAACACATAGGTGTGTATCCCAAAATGTGTGTTCCTCTAACAGGCTGTTTGATCACTGCCACTCTAGGTCACTGCATACTGAGAGCAGTGCTACAAGTATTGTTTATCCTCCTCAGATCAGCAGACTGGAGCAGAAACTTCAGGCGCCAGTGCTGGAGAATGGAGAGAACTTCTCTGTGGGAGAAAGACAACTGATGTGTATGGCAAGAGCACTGCTGCGCAACTCCAAGGTGGGACATGAACCCGCCTCCTCTGATCTCTTTTCTTTTGCAGGTTTTCCAATTTTGCTACTTTGCTGCTCAACGGCCACTGAAATACAACTGCCACATTATACAACAGTTAGTTCCTACCAAGCAATGTGATTGGACAAGAGGCATCCATGAGTGCTAATAAAGAACAACACCTGCACAACGCATTTCCAGAGATGGTTAATAGGAACTGAGACCTCCCTCTGAACGTTCATTTCCTGTATCAGTGTCGCGTGAGTTTCTCCACGGCCCCGCCCCTTCAGGAGACAGGAAGCAGTCTTGAGCCAATTCATTCTTATGGGAGAAGTGAATGTGATCACAGATTATGACCAATTCTTTCGCCCAGTCGTCACCAAGATACATATTGGACCCATTTTCCACAAGACACGTATTTTCTGAACGTTCTGACACAAAAATATTTTTTGGACACACAAATCAGGAGAAAATTAACTTTGTTCGAGACCTGTCTCTGTCTCAGCAACACACTCTCATAAGATTTGGGAACCGATGCTTCCTGCCTTGTTTCACAACAGACATTTAACTGGTCTTATAGGTGAAACCATGAATTAAAAGTTAATTAATATCATGAGACGGAAAATCCATCTGCTTTAATCCATTTACACGATGGTATAACACTTCCAGCCAAGGCAGAGGGATGGTGGTTCCTCACTGTCTCCATGGGAGACATGATTCCGCACACTGAGGAGACAGGAAGTGTATGTACCATTTAACTCCACTGGCGCAGCGTACAGTGGAGGATCTCGTGTTAATATTGACAATCTTTAGTATTACTCCACTGAACAGGTGTTCTAATCGCTAACTTGCAGCTTTGTGCCTATGACTGCATTACACCAGTGAGGATATTTAGCACAACAGCACTCCCTCTTGTGTGATGTTGCTTAATTAAACTGAGCTTCTTGTGATCTCTCTGTTCTCATTTGCATCAATTATTTCACCATAAAAGGTGTTACATCGTTACTATTTCAGTTGTCCTGTTTAGTTCTACCTAAAATTGTCTGTACTCTCTGCACTCCAACTCTCTCACTCACCAGCCAGTCTCTTCGTTTACACTTACTGTCCCTTTTGTGGTCCCACAGATCATTCTTTTGGATGAGGCGACGGCCTCCATCGATGCAGAGACGGACACTTTAATCCAGAACACCATCAAAGAAGCCTTCCAGCACTGCACCGTGCTCACCATCGCTCATCGCATCAACACTGTGATGCACGCAGACCGCATTCTGGTCATGGAAAATGGAGAGGTAACAAACAAACACAATTACTCAAAGATACAGTAGTCCATGTGATCCTCAACAGAAACCTACAGTAAGCGTTTTGTCCAACAGGTGGCAGAGTTGGACAGTCCAGATGTGCTGATGCAAAGACCAGACTCTTTGTTTTCCTCACTCCTGACTGCTGCTAGCACTGTGAACACCTGAACCTCAGAGGCCTCGTGACATCACAGCACCACTACACAAAAAAAGCGTAACACATTTTCACAAACATATCCTCCATAACATTGTCATATTGTAATCTGGCCTGCTTGCATCAGGTGTAATTGAGCATCAGAGATTTTGTTGTTAATGTAAATAGTGATGTGTTTATTTCTCTTGTCTGTGAAAGCAGATAAGTGGTCAATGGTTTTCATAGCAGTGGATATGACTTGTCATGTTTTCTGTATTTAAATATTATTTATTGATTTTCTGTGTCACTGTTTGCTGCACCCTTGCAAACAACTACATGTGAAATTTTGATCTGTTGTGTGAATTTGCACTACATGAGGTTTTTCAATGCTATTTTAAATTAACTAATATCTTTTATCATGTTTAGGAACTCTATATCGAAAATGTTTTGTATTGTAACAAAATCTGAGTGATAATAAATACTATTAATTTGTAACTTTTATTTACACTGTGTGCTGTTTACTACAGCCGATTACACATTTCTCTTTTTTGGTCATCCCCCATAATTTGCATTTAAAACATGTCTACAATATACAATAGTTTTGTTTGTTTGTTTGTTTTCCCTCCACTTAAACCCAACAATTATGTATCTGAAAACTGAAAAATAATGGGGTGAATTCAGGGTAATAGGGACATAAGGTTGAATGGGACAGCTTAGCTATAGAGGGTTTATATTCTTGCCTGATAAGTGAAAACAAAAACTTTTATTGCTAAACTCTAGCTGAGAAAACACAATCAAAATTGCATGCCCTCAATGGTGTGACATCACATAGGTGGGCGGGGCAAGCACAAGTAGGAAGTTGGCCCTGCAGCTTAGGAGGTGAGAAAATGGCATAGGCTTTAGCTAGTTTTCATTATAAGGGCATAAAATTGTGTTAAATGATATATCACACAAACCATTGATTGAAACATGAATATACTGCAACAAAATCATCCAAAAATGTGTTAATATTATGTTTTTATTTTTGGAATTAGGTTGTTTTTATTTTGTCTCATTCACCCAAACACAATTCAGTCTGTAATTCACGGTTTGGGTGAATGCGACGGTGCTAACAAGCTTTGCTAATGAAGAAAATGATCAACTTTGAAAAAGAGAACCTCTGTGTATGTTCTGTGTACTCTGGATTTGTAGTTCCCAGCTTCTTCATGTGTACACACGCTAACCAACCACAGAAATGTTCATGGATTACCTGGATTTTGTTAGGTGTTTTTGGCTACCCGTCTTCCCTAAGTCAACTAACTAGTTAGCAAAACTAGCCAGCAAGCCAAGCCCACCACTAGTTTAGCTTTGGTAGACAGCCACCAAAACAAAGACTGAGAAGCTCCATAACAACACACAGGAATTATCATTATAATGCACATCAACAGTTCTCACATCCACGTACAGGAGGGCTTTGGATCTTTTATTTAAAAAGTTCATTTTCAGAGGGAATGAATGAGGATTTTACAGTTAATTAGGTTTTATAGGATATCAATTTTTGTTGTAGGTAACAAAACATTCAATGCCTACAGTGTATGAGTATTTAGAGTATTCAGTGTTTTATTAGACTCAGTAGAAGTAGCATTTAATTGCTCATTTTGGTCTAAAATCTAAGGGCAAACTCTGTGTTTTCAAATGCAGGAAGATGACTTTCAAGTATGAAACACAGTCCGTCAGTCCAATGAAATAAAGAATGCACTGATAACATCAACTATTAAATGTGTTAAGGGATGAATTAATTAACCCACAAAACTGTAATGGCTGTAATGCATCTGCTATTTAATTCAGCTGAGTTCACTGATTTTCTGTGAGCTGAAATGGCACATAGACGTACTCCAGGAAAAAATACATTTTGCTTCAATATTTCTCTAAAAGTAAAGTTGCATTTTGGATGCATTATTTGACATATGTATTTACATGCAGGGAATTACATCGCCTATGTTTTTCAGACCAGGTGAGTGAAATACGTCTGAAATTTTCAGTGATGAGTCAAAACGGTCCAAAATAGAAGCTAAAAACAGCTGTTGATCCTGAAAAGGGACTTAGGAGGTGCATATATTATTCAGTAACAGGTTCCCCCTTTGTTTAATGCACAGCGGAAACGTGGGAAATCACCTGAGTTGTTTTTTGGAGGGTAA
This sequence comes from Naso brachycentron, assembly GCA_029874485.1. NCBI lineage: Eukaryota > Metazoa > Chordata > Actinopteri > Acanthuriformes > Acanthuridae > Naso > Naso brachycentron. The sequence continues at coordinate 4,626,124 of JAQFJA010000001.1, forward strand.
AAAGTTTGCAGTACAAGTTTGAAAGATGTGTGAACTTATTTTCATATATTAAACACAGGGGGAACGCTATCTGAAAGTAACTTTATCAGCTGTCAGGATGCGTTCCTGCAGCTATAGAGAGTTAGTTTAGTGATATCAGACTGAAAATCACAGGAGAGAAAACAATTTCAGTTAGATTTAGAGAATGGATCACCAGAATTTTTATTTTCTCACTTGCCTCTCAGGGCTTCCATACAGTAGCAGACTCAGAGGGGGGTGCTCTAATGCTCTAATCCAAGTGCCCTCTTGGATGCCCCTAGGGCAAAAAAAACATGATGAAGTGCCCTCTAAGGTGCCTTTCTATTGGATACAATGTGATAAAGTGCCCAATGACTTTTTGTGCGCTGGTGCCCCACTGCAAAATAATAGGTGCCTTTATTACCATTTTCGCCCCCACCCGTCAAACATCCTGAGTCCGCCAGTGCTTCCATACACTTTAGTAAAACCAATAGGAAATGATGGGCAAAGAGTTGAAGGAGGTTTATACTTGTATTTTGTTACCACAGCTTTGTTTCTTTTAAAAGAGTCTTTTACATAAATAGGTAACAAATCCAGCCTGTGTCTTGTGGGGAGGAGAGTTTTCAGCTGTGAAATCCTGTTAAGGCATGACGTTCTTTTCAACTGTGGTTATTGAGGTCTTGTCCCCAGTTTGCTCTTTCAGTCCCTCCTTTATCTCTCTGATCTCCATCCTCTCCTCTTTATCTCATGATAAAATAGTGGGGATGCACAATATACATAATAAAATATATAATCTTTATGCATAAAGATTTTTTAAAAATGACTCACTTTTAAAAAAGCTTGTTAAGAGCTAATCTAATGAACACTTCACACTCAAGCCTGTCTTTTGTTGTACAGAAATCCAATTTGGAAAGGAGAACGACAGTGAAAACTGCTTCATAATATATCGGTATAGTATCTAGTTGAACCTTTACACAACGGACGAGGACTGACAGGCATGTTTCCTGCCAATTATTCAAGAGAAATGAAGGTAGAAGGATGAATGAAATAAGTCCCAGCTGGTTCAGAGAGTGTCAGAAAGTGATGACAAAAAGTGACAAAGTGACAAGAAGGAGAGTCACACATGACTGAGGTTTAAAATATTAAAATTATTTTGAACTTTCCTGCCACAATGGTCTCCTCTCTGTTATAGAAGTCATTATAGGAGTTATCTAAATGGAAAAATATTGGATCTTAAACATGGTCAGGCCACCCATAAGTGAGAAACAGGCATTTACAGAACCTGCTGCTCAATCCCAAAACTACCTGGAAAATTGAGAAGTCAAATATACATTGCAAAGACAATAAAAACCCCAGTAGTGTTAACATCTTACAGGAATATCAGCAGGTTTATTATGTTTGACTGCATATTTTGAATATAGTGACGCTACTGCGCACATAAAAGTCTATATACTGTACCATGAGCTGAAGCAGAACAGGTGTGAGTGAAATTGACAAAGCTTAATTTAAAATAAATAATTTATATTATTATTGGATAACTGGGTATCAAGCATAGGGCTCAAATGTGTCCACAAACACCCAGAGTAGATGCAACAATCAAAAAATGAATAGATTAAAAATGAAGCAGATCAAACATGAAACAGAACCCTTGTGGTCTCACAATCTCGGCACAAATTGAACATATCTTCAGGTGCATAACCTGGTTGATGAGTAGAAATCTTCACACGTCACAGGTGCGTTTTCTGAATTGCATAACACATTAATGCTTGAACTAAATCATACAACTTTCTGCTCATGCACAACTCCGATACTTAAGGATCAAAATGCAGGCTGTGGCTTCCACTGCAGAGGAGGAACCACGTTGAGGTCATTGACAGAACGTGTTCATTTTGCTTCCAGCCTGCAGGGGGAGACAGAATCAATCACACTAAAGCCGATTAAACACAATACTTCACCACACACTTCACCATGTGATTCATTTGCAAGGAAATGGGATTCTAGACTTTAAAATGAAAACAAACAAATTAAACTAACTTTAATGCGCTTGTGTAACATCTGGAGTTTTGGCAAAAATGATTCCTTTCATCTGTTGGGTGTAAACAGTCTTCAGCTGTCATCTGAGTCCGACACGTGATGGCGCCAAAGTTTTTTTTTTCTTTTTCCCATATGAAAGCCCAGTGAAAGAACGAGGCTCACTTGAAATGTGTTGTTTGAAGGGTGTACCTATAAGCACAAGTATCATTCTTTATGTGTGCATTTACCTCCTTTCTTCCATCCTCCTTGTTGTCAGGTGATTGCTGCTGTATGCGCCGTAAATGCTTTCAAAGTCTTATTTTAAAACTGGTGGTCTAAAAGTAGTCTCTGCTACAAAGAATGATCTAAACCCCTCAGTTCGTCAAATATTCCAACATTTATCTAAGATGTTGGCATTTTAGCTTGAAGACCAACTTTACAAAAATTTTTTAGTTTCTAATAGAGTAGAATCCTACAGGGCACTTTTTAGCAGGGTCGTGTCTGGGGAGTGGCCAGGAGTGGCACAGGCCACCCCTTTAATCTGATTGGCCCCCCAGGTGCCACCCCATTTGATTGGTTATCTGCCCAGTCAGAGTTGGGCCTGTTTGAAGTGTTTGACAAGTAGGGGTGCAGTTCACTGAGAGGCAGTGAGCACACTCTGAGTTTTTGCACGTTTTTTTTTTTTTTTTTAAAGGAAATATTTTAACCATTTGCTATTTATTACAGTGTCGCCATTTTTGTCAAGTTAGCTAAGCTTCATTTTTAATTTGTTGGAATTTTGTACTGTGATTGTATTTCCCAGTAAGCCATTTCTTCATTTGTATTTAGCCATTTGTTTTTAAGTACAAATTCTCAAAAGAATGAAAGATGGAAGCTTCATTTTTATTTTTATGATGCCACTCTGTGTTGTGATTGGTATGTCTATTCAGCTTGTAAAATTAACCTTAAACACTGCTGGTAAATGTAAGTAAACATGGGTAGGGGAGACTAATGTTGGTAAATTAATACTATTTCATTGCTTGTATGTGCATAAAGACGTGCTGGTACTTCAAGTCACTTTGCTAGGGCAAGGTGACTTGAAGTACAATAGCATTTTTATTGAAAAATGTGGGCATCAGTGATATAAATTTCTCACATGTAATAATTATGTATGCCCCAGAGCAGTCCATTGTAAAAAGATTTGCGCATTTATAAGATTAATTCCAATGTAACGTACAGCACTCACACATAACACAGACTGCTAAATGACCGACGGCCCCAAATGACATGTGGTATCAGCTTAAAGCTTTA
>JAQFJA010000001.1:4708243-4720309 GCA_029874485.1 Naso brachycentron
TAATGGTAAAAATACCAATAAACGATTCCTCTTTTGTGCAGGTTCAGTACAGTGAGAAAAGAGGCAGCAGAAAGAAGAAAATCTCGTAGACTGTAGAAGGACGTATGTGAGCGGGACCCGATGCTGCTGTTTGTCTTCTTCCTACCTGAAACTGTTTCCATACCATCTGCACTATCTCAACTTGCGTGTGTTTCAGGCTGCGTGGGTTGAATCTTAATTTGCTGAGTCCATGCACAGCTCGGCACCTGAACACCTCTCGACCAAAGACATTCCTACACCCTGCAGAGATCACTTTACTGGAACAGATTTTACTAACGTGTCTATCTGTGCTTTTCTTGAACAATTTGTAATATATCCAAAGATTGTAGGTATTTAATTTTATGTACTGTTTCTTATTCTTAAGATAATCAGTTGTAAGCTGCTTTCTTTTATATTAATGGCCCCAGGTTGTGTTCTCCTGAAACCCTCTGAAATATCCGTTCGTACTGTACAAAATGTATCTGCTTGATATGTAACAATATGTGTATATTTTTTACACAATTTACATTAAGAGATGTGAATGTTTAATTCCAAAATGGACTATCTACCATTTAAAAACAAGTCATCATGAGTTGTTTTCATAGAAAATACTTTTAAATATTTTTAAGTACAAGAACTTTGAGGTTCTAAATAGTACTCATGTTTGTCATGTAGGCTTTTCTATGCCCATATACAGAAACATATCAAAAACCAGAAGCAAACGTTATGCATGCTCTTCCTTTCTTACATACATTACCTTTGAAAATGAATGAAAGCTTTGTCAAACAGTATTGACTGACTAAATTTATCTTAACAATATGGACTTATTTTTACACGCAAAGATACTGTAAGTGCCTTTATTTGATTTATATTATTTCCGTTCTGACTACTAGGGAATGCACTCATGTTGGTATGTTAGTCTTTGCTTGTGAGTAAAACAGGGCCAGATCTGCGCTCAGAAACTTTATTTATTGATGACATTCACTGATGAAGAGTTTGTGTCTCTCATTTCTAACAGCAATAAATGCACACAATCACAGTTGTATGTTCAGCTCTGTACTGCATCTCTTTGAATTCCTCTGCTCGCTGTATTCATCACCTCCTTGCTCCCGTGCTGCAGGACTGTGGGCGTCTTAACAACATGGTTTGCGAGCCCCCTCTCTTCATTAGGCTTTCATGAGGCGAGGCGAGGCTGTGTGAGACCTCACCGGCACCCGGGTTCCCTGCTGTGTTGACGGCCCTTGGGCGCTGCCACAAGCAGGAGCACCTTGGCGACCTCCTCTCAGCTGCTGTGGCGAGATGCCTGCAGCCAGCATCCTATCAAGCACAGCAGCCAGACAAACCTCCGGTCCAGGCTGCACACTGCTCAGGAGAAGGGGGATTTTATAACCAGCCACAAGCAACAACAGCCACACCAATTTAGGGATTTTAGAATCGAAGTAGTTAAGATGTTGGCGTTTTGAGGAATACCCCAGGATTTATGGCTTTTAAGTAAGAGCGCGTGGGCTCTCAGTCTGCAGCCTCTTTAATGAGAAACGTGTAAAATTAGAGGAAAATGCTCTCATAAGAAAGGCATCGTTTTATGATGAAATGCTGCAAACGTGTTTCAGTTGAAAGTACTTGATAATTGAACTGATTAGACATTACAGATATGAGCTTTTTGAGAAAAAATGTCAAACACTTGGGAATTACATAAAATAACATCTTAGCAAAAATAAATATCTAGGGCTGTCAAACTGATTTTTTTTTAAATTGCGTTTAATCACAGAATTTCTATAGTTAATCGCAATTAATCACATTTTTTTATCACCTGTTCAAAATGTTATTATTTTGAAATTATTATGTTCAAAATTGATTGAGAAGTGCTAGCCTGCCTCCACCTAAAGTCATCAGATAAACTTTCCAACAACTCTAAACGGTCCTGTGTGCTTGTTGTGAGCTGTTTATTTACCAAGTTATGTTTATAACTTGTTATATATTAAATAACAGAAAGGAACAAGTAGTCATTTTTAAAATCTAAAAATTAAAAATATTAGTAGGCAGTCTCAAAACACTTACCCCAGTTTTGACGATGGTGTTCTGAAAGAAAAAAGAAGAAATTGTTTATAGTCAAATCCAGGAAGTGTCATAAACATGGACCAACACAAAAACACACTTCAGAGGTACTTATGCAAGATATCCAGTCATTTGCATTTGAGGATGTTCTTAATTTTTACTCTAAATAAAAGAGTTCTCTCAACAGAACTTTTTCCAATCAATTACATGTCCACGTGCTCAGCAGCATTCTACATGTACGTATATGTTCTGCATTGCTTTCATTCTATCATTCAATTTTAAAGTATATTTCATCATTTTTGTTTTTCCTTTTTTATGATCTGGGTATCTGCATTCTGTTCTCTCTTTATGAGTACATGTACTAGTAGATTTGAGTGCAAAAGTATCAGACTACACTGAAGACTAAGTACAGACTACAACACCAAGGCAACTCCATCACAGACATGACTGACCAGTTCATTGAAAAGTCGGTCGTCCAGCTGGCTGTCCATGAGGCTGAGGACGTGCTGCTGTGGGGGGGCACTGGCAACAGATCGTAGTTTTGCACCCATGGGACCGTCTGTGGGCAGGCCCGACAGCCTGATGGTGAACACCCTGATGTTGTGCTGTTTGGCCTCGGCAGCTGCTGTTACCACGCTGGGGCTGCGTGGATGGTCCGTCCCATCCATCATCAACAGCACCACCCTCAGGCTGCTGGAGGACGTCTCGCGGCTGAACACCTGCGTGGCGTTGGTGATGGCATATGCGGAGTAGGTGCCGTGGCCGATGAAGGCCATGGAGGCCACACGGCTATGGAAGACGTCCAAGTCCTGCCAGTCTCTGAAGTTGTGCTCCACTGACACGGTGCTGCTGTACTGCAGAGCAGCCAGGCGCAGCCGCAGACGCCAGCCAGGTGAGTGGAGCTGCATGAGTTTAGTGCTGAAGCGCAAGATGAAGTCCTTCTGTTGCTCAAACAGCAGAGGTTTGGCTTTCTCTGAACTGTCTACGAGGAACATGATCTCCACTGGGCAGATCAGAGCTGTGCAGGAATCGAAACACAGCAGATTTACACTTTAACATGGAGAGGTTTCCAGTACTTGGTGCAGTGGTATAACTTCTATCAGAGTACCCGCTTGATTCAGAAAGTAGTATTCATCGTACAAACAGGTCCTTCACTAATCCAACACTGCAGTCTCAGCAAGATTTTTCAACAACTACCCACCATTTGTTCGACTTATCGTTAAAGGGCAACGCTGCCAATTTTCAACCTTATCTTTATCTATTCGAATTATGGATATAATGTGAAACCCAGTCATTTTTTTTTTGTACTAGCTGTGTTTGTAATTGTTCACTCACTCACTCACTCACTATTCCCTGTATGGTGTTTATTATATAGTGAACTATATAGGGAATGACCAAACAAGATTCGAACACTACACAGAAATTTTCTGAACATCACTGCATCAGTAGATCCATAGTAGATTCATGCGACGCAAGTGGGCGCGTCCAGCATCATTTAAACAAACGAAGCACACAGGAGTACAGCACTGAAATGTATGAGGGTTGTACTGACGTTGCATGTTAGTTTTTTGATGTAAAATCTCAAGGAAGTCATTGAAATTCCAATATGTGGCTGATTGTTTTGCCAGCTGTGGTCCTGTGACCTGATCGGTCCTGATAGCAAGCTGTAATAGCCCACAATAACCGTAATGGTTCACAAACTCACAAGCCAACGACTAATTTAGCTATCGGTGGCTGAAGCTGTTAGAATATAATTCCTCTGAGTGTTCTGCTGCTTTGGGTAAAGCTTTTGCTTCTGGGCTCAGACAAGGGTGAAGGCAAACTCACCTCAGGTGTTTATTAAGATGTCGTTGGATAATTTGCTGACCAACTTCTATTAGCTATCATGCTAACAAACGTTCGCAAACCCTACTGGCTTTCTAACCACTTCTTCTTTTTCAAAGAACACGACGGCATTGCATAGTGGTACATGGGAGTAAAATGCAGGGTACATCGTGTGTATGAAATTTGCTGTGCATTGTGGGTATTTTATAGTGCACTATATAATGAATGAAATTAACCACTAAGAATCGAACACTACTACAAATGGTGAACATACTATACAGTGCACTATTTCTGTGATAGGAAACGGTTTTGAACACAGCATGTGTATCTGGGAAGCAGCTTCAAAATTTCTTGTTCTTTTGTTTACCCCCCTCGCCTTTTCCTTCGCACTCCAGGTGAGCCAGCTCCATGTCTGTTTCTGACTCTGGCGGACTGAAAACCCCTGGTTATTGAAAACTATGCAATATTAAATATGAGAAATGTTCTGATGCAACAGGTAACAGCCTTGGAGACCCAGTAAGCGCTGTTTTGTCGTGATGCAATGTATCCTGGTACACGTAGGCACTGCAAGAACGGCTGTGTGAGCAGGACAACTCTTTTTTTTCCCTTTAGCATAAGATGATTCCTGGAAGTTTTAACTAACCCTTCTGGTCAATGACAATAAATGCATTTCCAACAAAACTGGCCCTGTCAGTATTGTTGATTCATATAAGCTTACCAAGAAAAAATGAGTATCAATATCTGTATTACAGATGAGCAACAGTGTGCAGTACAAATTTACTTTCATGATGTCCCTACAATATCAAAACGGGTGTTGGCCTCAAACAGCTAGCAATGAAACCTCAAACCTGCTCATGCTGGATGGTCATGGTCCCCGCAGGATTCAAACAGCTGTTTATTTAGTTGACATTGTTCAACTTACTGCACAAACATTGCGCAAAAGGGACACAGCTGACTGCTGATTATATTTGACTTTCCATTGCTCTAAATATTATCTTCATGAATGTAGCTCAAACGCCAGCACAGTACTTGAGATGGGACAAGATCATTATGAAGCTCAGCCGTGTCCACGCAGCATCAGCTCTGCTGTCAATCATAGTTTTCCTACACACTAACAAATACTCCTTCAAATCACAGAAGTTCCTTTTTTGAACCGATTAAAATAACATTTTTTCTACAATTACACACAAACAGAATCTTTACTAATTAATTTAACAATACACACACATTTAGTACTTCAAATAAGTCTCCATAAGGCTTCAAGTTCATATAATGTAAGCTTTGATGAAGTTTTAAAAACCACTTTTTTGACTTTTCACTGGTTTCATCAAGAAGCACAGTATCTTTAGACGAGGTGATGTACAGAATTGATGTATTTTGTGTTTTTTCAGAACACTCACTTTTGGGTTCATTGATGAGGACTTGGTTATCATCTCTCTGGCCTTTCCTCCTTCTCTTTTGACCTCTGGTTGAGCTTGAGAGGGGCAAAGTCAAGATCAAAACCTTTAGGAGCCACCACATCCTCACTGCTTAGTTCAGCTAGTCAGCCTGGGAAAATGTAGAAAAAGATCTTTAGTTTTTAATTCTGTGTCTGTGAGATTTTTAAAAGACAGCATCAGGCATTACTTCAGCCCACCAGTGGTACAGGCTGCAGTAATTTCATATTAACACAAGAGGGAGACAAATCACAATAACTACACATTGACAGTTGAAGTCTTCTGATAACGTTAAGCAGGTTTCCACGTCTCAGCTTTCTACTCCCAGTTATAGCTGAGGTCACACCTCATACCTCCACCTCAATGACTACATCTCTTTTTACCTTCTACTACTGCTGCATGCATTACTACACTCTGCTCTTAGTACCACAGGTTGTAATATGAATGCTTCTAATGGCTCAGGCTTAGACTACATAAAGATTGATAAAATTTTGTCAGTCATCAAAAAATGTTGGAAAACTGTTTATACTGCTCTTATTATTTCCTTAATACTTGTGGTTCTATGTGAGGTCATTCTGGGATAGGCTGAAAATCTACTGAATAATGGCAATGTTGGATTTTATGGGATTTATTCATCAGTGTGATGAAGCACTTTGGTTTTTCTGTTTGGTAAATTCCTGTCTCACTCCTGTCCTACAAATCATATTCTTCAGATATAAGGGAGCGCGCTTGTTTGCTACAGAACAAACCAAAAATCATGTCATCACTGATTTTTTTTTTTCAGCAAAAATAAAACGCAAATGTTACCATTCCAACTAAAATAATGACTCATACCCAAAATAACCATAATATTATCTTTTACGTCATTCAGCACTGCTGATAAAATTACTCTTATACTCTTATACTCATTTCAACCACCAGGTGAAATTACTGCTATTGTAATTTTTGGTTTTATTATTATTATTATTATTAATATTATTATTATTATTATTGGTGCTGCAGTTAAAATAGGCTACTTTAACTTCAACCCTACTACAGCAATTACGACTATGTCCATAGTCCACATACCAGTATCAGACTACTGCTAAACTACTAATAATAACAATGGGATACAGGTACAATAATCATCACAATCATACAAGCCTGGTCTAGAAATGGTCAGTGGTATCTTTAATCGTCCCTGATAAATAAACTCATTAATGCAAATTTTTATTCAGGTTTTCCAGCTGTTCAATGAATTAAAATACATCCAAGTGCTTTTGAATAAAAGTCACTTTTGTTCACAATAAGGAGGGCAGTTTAAGCAGATTACATACACTGTGAGACATGTGGCCTACCTGTGTGTTGATAATTTATGAGCTCCAGATTAATCCATCAGTGAGATGATCAGGCGCTGCGCTGATGTGCTGAGGCTCCTGTGTCAAACGTTCAGAAGCTCTGACAGAAACAGCACACCGGTGACAAGTTACCCGCCGTATAACCTATAGTACTTCCTGTTAGCCCCTTCACACTAAAACTGTACTTGCAAAATTTAGAAACCGGGGGGTTTTTTTGTACATATTTCATAATTAAAGTTGTCTTTCATTTGTAATGTCATGATTTCATTTTGTAATTTGTACAACATCTCAAAATGCTTTTATGCTATTCTATAGCAGAACATTATTAGGACACTATTTATGACTGACAGACATTCTGCTTTTGTTTTGAAAGCAAACTGTTATGGCAACTATCGCAGCTGAAGTCCTTTTTCTACAAAACCAATTCAGTGATGAGAAATACTAAGCGCCACGAAAATGGGCGACACCAGCACCTTCAGTCTGAATCATTATCATTAAAAAAAACAAAAAACAAAAAACACATTTTTAGTAACTTTTGTGACATTTGATCATTTTTCTTTCCCCTTGAGGTGGCTTAATCTTGAAATTACTGAAGTTTTATAAAACTTGCTTTGATTTTTAGTCAGGACTTCTTTACAGAATGGACTATATAAAGGTGGGTATCTAAGGGGAGTTTTACTGAGTTCACTTTTCCTGCACCATTGACACTATCTATCTACTATCTACTCAAAAGAGAGTGAGGAAGTACTTTTGAAATATTTTACTTTAAAAAAACACCAGAGCGATTCCCTAGTATTTATCTGACAGATCCTCGGCTGTTGAAGGCCTAATTCATAGTTTCCTACTTGGTGCACTCTGTAGCACTGTTTTAAATGAATTTCTGTCAAAATGAAAAGAAAACACAATTGAAGTAATATTAATTTGTTTTTTTTAAACATTTTTATGCCTCGCTACAGAACAAAAAGTATACTCAATCAAAGTCAAATGCTTCTCACCTACACGCTGTGAAACTACTGGTGCTGTGAACATGTAATCAGTAGGTGAGTCATTAACAAGGACAAACACTCATACATCTCCCAAAAAACACAGTGACTGATATGTCTAAATCTCCTTTCTATAACTGTATGTAAAAGTAATAAGTAAATGCAACTTTAAATTACATGCAGCAGACTGAGTTTATTTAGGAAGGACTTCACATTTTTTATGCTACACAACCACAAACACGGCTGTTTTTAAGTTAAATCAACCTTCTGAATTTTTTAGAACGTGAAATAACTGAAAGACAAACCAAACATGCAAAACAGAAAAGAAGACATTTTCTAGAGACCACAGAGAGTAAAGTAAAAATGCTCTGCACTGACTTCAGCTCAGCTTTTAATATGATCATCCCAGACATTTTAGCTAAAACATTGCTTGACCTTGGCCTCTCCTCCCCCATCTGCACCTGGATAAAAGACCTCCTCACAAATTGTCCACAGCGAGTCAAAACTGGCTCCCACATCTCCTCATTAAACGCCGGCACCACTCAAAGCTGTGTGCTGAGTCCATTGCTCCACTCTCTCCATACCTTTGACTGCACAACAGCTCACCCATCCAACACAATCATTAAATTTGCTGACAACACAACCATCCCTGGTCTGATATCAGGGGGTGACGAGTCAGCATACAGGGTCGACATACAGAGACTGTGTGAGTGGTGTTCAATGAATAACGCGGCTCTGAACGCCACCAAGTCCAAAGAGCTAATCTGGACTTCAGGAGGAAACAAGATGCTGACCCTGCCTCTCTCTGCTATAATGGGACGTGTGTGGAGAAGGTGCAGACTTCCAAATTTGTGGCCGTCCTTGTACATGAGGACCTCTCCTGGTCAGCCAACACCACTGCAACCAACACGGATAGGAAGCTGCTGGTGGCCTTCCACTAGGCGACCAGCGAGAGTCTGTTGACTTATTGTGTCGCTGTGTCGTATGCAGGTCGCTCAGCTGCAGACAAAAAAGTGCTTCAGAGAGTCTTAAGAAAAATCACTGACAGCCGGCTGCCCTCTCTGGAAGACATCCCCACCTCACGCTACGTCAGCAAAGTATTTTAAATCATTCATGACTCACCACACCCCGGCCACCAATTTTTTTCACTGTTGCCCTCTGGCAGGTGCTAAAGGTCAGCCAGGACGACCACAACCAGGTTCAGAAAGAGCTGCTTCTCAAAAGCAATTTGAGCACTAAATTCTGAAAAAAATCTGACTTAATATTGTTGCTGCTGTTAACCACCATGCACTTCACTGCCTTGTGCAAGACTACAATTTATTATTTTTTACTAGGCTACTGTCTTATGTTTTTATGTTTTTTGAGCTTGAATTGCACCATAGGGTGGCACCAACAATTTTGTTGTATGCAGAGCTCACAATGACAATATTATTCTGAAATTCTAAAATTCTGAAATAATGAATAAAGACAACACTTTGACAGTTTTTTGTTTCAGTATCATCAGAGATTTACTCAGAGACTTTAACATTCCTCATGTTTATCGGACAAGGTTTAGTTTGGATGTATCCGTATTTATGCATAAAGAATTTACTTAATAACAGTGAAATATTGATAACAAGATCCAAATCCTGATTCTCGGCAGAAATTTCAAATTTGACTGTTTTCACTGTTAATGGTTTCAGCTCAGTCCCCTTGGACTGTAGCCAGCCCTGCATGTCACTCCAGAAAAGCTGCACTGATTCACAGTGAAACAACATGTTCTAAACTTTCGAGTGCACGTTAAATCTCAGTCTCAAGAACTCATTTGTTGGATAAATTTCATTTAGGGTTTTGAAGTAAAGTAAGAGTGGTGAAGTAATGAGTCCTAAAACGCAAAAATCATTTAGCATTTTTCCTCGTCTCAGAGTCTGCGTGTTTTTGGAATGAGTTTTCGGTTAAACACCTGAAATACAGTCTGTAGTTAACACAAGATAAAGATATTTGGATGTTTTGTTCTGCAACATAAAATACGCCAGTAGAAACCAGTTTTGAACATTTAAGGTTTTGCACACAAAAAGCGGTTGCTCACAAGTGGCTCAATGAGACTACAGTGTTTGTCGGACACATTAGACGTTATCATGTGAAAAGAGAATAAAATCTATAATATCTCTGAAAAAGGATGTGAGACGAGCGATGGACACAGCCATGATCACTGGCTAGATCAGGACACGCTAAGAGGAGAGAGTTTAGTAGGAAAGTCAGTGCAATCAATCAAATCAGAAGCTGAACGCTTCAGGGTTGCGACGTTTAAGCCATGTTGCCACCATGTAGATCGTTTATAGCCTAACAATAGTTTTTTGGCCTGATTTTTTAATTTACACTTCAAAGAACACAAGCATGGTGTTCATCTGTGAAGATTATCATGCTGAACAAAATGTGTAAGTATCACAAACTTGTGTTCATGACAGAGCTGAGCTTTGAGCTTTTTGCCAATAAATAAAAATCTCATTCAAAAGTCCCATAAGCTTTTTGCAGAGGGAACCAGTTCGGTTGTCCTACAAACTGCATCAAAAACTCAGGCAACATGTAAACAACAGACTGCCCCCGAAGTTTCTGAGTCAAATACGAAACAAGTGTATTCTAAAAATAACTGAAATTGTGACAAACAGAATAGAGGCAGAAAAAGACCCATGTCAGGAGGCAGACTGAAATATGGTTCATTCAGGTTGTGGGGGAGAGAAAAAGGAAAGGAAGTTTTAAACCCAGTCTTTTTGGAGTTGTGTGTTGAGTGGCAACCTGAGAAGGTTGAGGGACTGAGAGAAACTGAATCTGTCACTGTGAGAAACTCCCATTAGCTGCTCCCATAATTCATACAGACAGGCTCAGATAAGGCCTCATGCCCAATTTCTAACATAAATCATTGATATGTCTGACACATGTCACTGCTCTCTCTGCAAAAAGTTACCAATCATTCTGTGAATTTTTCCTGGAGTCCTGGAGAAAACATTCCTTCACTACAGCTCTCTTTACAGCACATCAGTCTGCTGCTGCTCTGAGGAAAGGCTGCTCTCAGCTGACCTCTTCCACACTTAGACTTCTTGGTAATTATCTGTTATCAACAAAATAAAAGCTTGATAGTTATTTGAGCCATTTTTTGTTAAAATTGAATATTGTTACAGGTTGCTAAGTCTGTATAGAATTTTTCTTTAATCCACAAAGAAACGCCCAATGAATGTGATTAATCAGATGATGATCAGCTGTGATGGGGGGAGGTGGGGCGTAGAGCCTTTTATCTTTTGTCTCTCTTCAGCAGGCATGTGAGTAGAACAGGGTGTCGATACAGTCTTTGACCTCACGTTAGACAGAAAAACAGACATCCCAACCTGCAAAACGTCATTTCAGGGAGGTGTCTCTCTACCCCTCTTTCTATCTTTCTTCCTTCCTTTCTTCGTGATGCCAGAGCAGCAGGGCTTGTAGCCAGTTCAGTGGTTTGTCCACTGACCATGGTCCATAGCAAAGACTGCTGGTTCCTACCACTAGGGGCACAAAAGTTAGTGATCCAGACCATTGATTATGATCGATCATCAATTACGCCTATATTTTTATTGTTTCAACACATATTGGAGTTTGTTCATATACTGTGCCTATCTATATGTTAACTTATGTAACATTACTGACTGTTTATACATTTGAACAACCATTGCCACCTGTGGTCTGGACCAGTTGCTCAGTGGTCCTTGTGGTCTGTGAATTGTCCTCATGGTCCTTGCAGTCTGTCCGTGGTACGGACCAGTTGCTCAGTGGTCTTCCTGGTCCTTCCATGGGCTGGACCACTTGCTTTGTGGTATGTGTCAGTCCTCATTGTCCATCCTTGGTCTGGACCAGTCACTCAGTGTCCCTGGTGTGGTCCTCGTGGCCCTCATTGTCTGGTCCAAACCAGTCGCTTAGTGGTCCCTGGCGCAGTCCTTGTGGTCAGTGCATTGTCCTCGTGGTCCATCTGTGGTTTGGACCAGTTGATCCTCTTGGTCCTTTTGTGGTACAGACTAGTCATTCAGTGGTCCACGGCATGACCAATTGGTGGTCTGGACCAGTTGCTCAGTGGTCCCTGGGGTGGTCCTTGTGGTCTGTGAGTTGTCCTTGTGGTCCATCCATGGTCTGGAACAGTCTCTCAGCGGTGGCTGGCGTGGTTCATCTGTGGTCCAGACCAGTTGTTTAGTGGTTTGTACTGTTGTGGATAACCTTTTGCCGCTTTATTTATATTTTTTGGCTTAATTTAAAGCGACACCATGTAACTTTGACTGCGACCCACTGCTTCAAAAAACAAAACTTAACTGTGGATGTTTAGACATCGCACAAAACAGCAATTTTAGTGAAATCGGGTGATATTATACAGAGAAAACACCCTCTGATTTTCCCTCTGATGTCCTACGACTG
>JAQFJA010000001.1:4805660-4816038 GCA_029874485.1 Naso brachycentron
CGATGTAGCTTGCTGTGTAATGTTAGGTAAGCGGTATAGCAGTATATGTAGCACACACTAAGTTACGATACTTCTGGTGCGTTGAGCCGGGAGGAGGGGCCCAGTTTGAATGTTGTGTTTACAAATGGCTGTTGTGTTGACAAATGCTACTGACTCAACTTTTAACATGATTAAATCAAAACAAAATGAACTTATTTTTCATGGCTTTTATGCTGCAAACCAAAAAAAAACCAACCCTAAAACAATAAAATAAAAAACACACACCACAACGTTAATGCCTCATTAAAATGTGCTGCCGTAGCTAGGAGCACGTTAGGTAGCTAGCGGATGCTAACATTAGCTGTCAGGCTAGCGGTAACAAATCATGACAGACCAACAAACATTACCGACAGTGGTTATTTGACAACAGTGGTGCTTAGTGCATAAACATGTATAACATCTGTACATTACGGTGACATTCGCAGAAGCCAAGTCGCTGAAGTAGTTTCTGCTGCATCACTGCATTACTTCTCAATGTGAACTCACTTTGCGCACATATGAAAAGAAAACAGCTTAGGACAAACAGTTGATAAGTTACAAAGGGGGTGGGGCTAAAGTGTGGGGGCAGGGCAAGACATTACCAATGAAAGTGTGTTTGTGTGTGTTTCTACAAAGTTCGGCCATGTTGCATGAATCTGTTTAGAAGTTATGCACCTTTTCGTCACAGGCCACTCCCACTGCCACGCCTCCTTTGGCCTGAACAGTTAATCAGCTGTCCTTTGGCACATGACCAACTTATGTTGTAAATCTTGTGCAAGTCTGTGAATCCATTTGGAAGTTATGTGCCTTTATGCCAGAGGTCATTCCCATGGCCACACACCTTTTTAGCCTATTGGCATGAACACACATTAAAACACACACACACACACACACACCTACCGACCGACCAGCAGAGCAACCTTTAGTGCTGCAAGTGTCACAGTTTACAGATGGAGCCAACAGATTTCCTCGAATGTGATATCTTTCAGATAAACTCCTGCAAACTTTTTAATTTGCAAACAGAAACAATTATTGCAACATTTCTGTACTGATGAAGGTCTAGTACCAAAACGTTGCTATTAATGTTTCTTTTTGCGAGTTAGACAGGGAACAGGAGGCGTTTACCTGAAAGATTTCAATGGACACATTGCCCTCCTACGCACCTGTCTTATGAAACAGATGACAGATGTGCAAAGTATTTGTTCAAACTTATCTACGATATGAAAAATTTGCATTTCTAGCCTCAGTCTGCACAGTTGTTGAACATGGCTGTGGAGGACATAGACAAATAATACCTGAAAACATCGAAGAAGAATCACGGACCACATTAAAGACCATGGTCCTGAAGGAGAGCGAGTCTCGGAGAAGAGACAGACAGCAGCTGTTGTATAAAATCAAAAACATTCAGTACAGGCAGTCTGTCACTGAAAGAGAAAGCTGAAGGCCAAACTCCATGGGCCAAAAGAGCAGACTGAACGGAGAGATCCAGCGATCACCTTTCTCCAATGCCACCTCTCCGTCCTCGAGAAAAAGTATAATGCGATTCTAGTTGCTGGGAGAAACTTGAACAAGCAGTGTTTGAAGGCAGAGGAGCACATTAAGAAGAGAGATGAGGAGAACATCTTTTTTTAAAATGGAAATAAAAAGGATGAGGGCGGCTGTTGAGCTATTGAAAGATTCCAGTATGTTCAAGACCATGGAGGAGAGGAAAGTCAGTTAGAGAAAGGAGCTCCTCATTGTCATCGACAAACAGAACAGCAGGGCTCGTGTCACCACTCTCGTGGAGACCTTGGCCCTGCTGTCTGACTCGCTAACAGCTCTAAAATAGAGCAAATGGATGTGAAAAGCTTTTGAGGAGAGACTGTAAAAGCAGCTGGCAGAGAGAGATGAGTGCCACCAGAAGGAGCTCACAAGGAGAAAAGAGAGGTTCAGAAAAGAGCTCTCAGGGAAAGTGATGAAATCGAGAGGAGCTGTTTAAACTCTCTGAGAGCTGGAGGAGGAGAGCCCAGCAGTGGGATGAGGAGAAGAGGGAGCTGGAGGAGAGGATGTTTGTGAGAGAAAGGATTTGCAAGTATGAAGAAGCAGATGCCTCACAAAGGAAAGCATCCAGCTTCTGTCTCACATCTCATCTTTTTATTCTAACAACCTATGTCAGAAGACTTCAGACTTTTGCAAATGAAATGAAAACATGCTGTCTTTCTCTTTTCAGGAAGCAACAATGGAAAATAAGGAGAAGAGTTTCTGGAGCTGGAGTCTTTATAAATGTAAACAAACCCCTCCAGCCCTCCTTACCAACGCCACGCCCCTTACTCTGTAACCCTGCTCTCTTTCCGATCCACCCCTCTTCCCCAACTCTCTTTATCCCTGTCCTCTTTCTATGTAAGATTAAACTCATGGAAATGGATTAACCTGATGAAGTACAAAAAGCAAAAAAGTCCAGTAGAACAGTGTGTCACATGTGGGACTTTAATCCAGATAAACAGTGTGTGAGTAGGAGCTAAAACAGAAGTCAATCACAGTATCTTTTCCCAAATATTATTAAGTAGCAGAGGTGGGACAAAGTCATTGTTTTGCAAGTCACAAGTAAGTTTCAAGTCTTTGCTCTCAAGACCCAAGTCAATTCCAAAGTCCCGAAGTTTGAATTTCAAGTCCTGACAAGTCATTTGGACTCGTCCTAATCTATTGAATTTACACAAATTGTGAAAGCTTTCAAAAAATGTTTGCTCCTTTTCAAAGTAACATTAAGAAAAGAAGACAGTGTAACTCACTTCTCCATGCTGAATTCTTTAACTTGATTGCTGTTTTTTCAATAATATATGTTTGAATCTCAAGTATTTTCAGGTCAAAAGGCTCAAGTCCAAGTGGAGTCACGAGTCATTGGTGTTAAAGTCCAAGTTGATGTGAAAGTCTTTATTGATATTGTCAAGTTGAGTCCAAAGTCATTAAATATGACCCAAGTCCAAGTCATGTGACTTGAGTCCACACCTCTGTTTAATGTTCTCTAACCTAACGCCTTTCTAGTCTTTTCGATTACTCAAAGCGCTTTACAACACAAGTCAGCATTCACATTCATTCACACACATTCATAGATGTGAATGTGTGTATGACTCAATCTGGGGCTCAGTATCTTCCGCTCTACCCACTGATCCACAGCTGTCCCTTTTAATGCTATGACTGGAAAAGGTCTATTGTAGCTCCATCTATCACCGCTCAAGCCTGATACAGCTCATTATACGAAAATGTTTTGTGACCACTCTTAAAATAAACTGGTGTGACACAACGAGGATGGATTCGAATTAATCTGAGGATTTGTCTGATATTGGTACCTGTGGTATCTGTAGTGTCACCTTGATGGTTTTGTGACCGTATTTGTGAGCAACTGGACTGAATTTTCTTTAGCATCCTAGTTTTATCTCTTTTATTACTGTCTTTTTTCTATTACACAGACAATGTTATGGCTCATGTCTTTTTTATTTTAGCATATTTCAGATATGATGATGGTTGACTGATGATAGTTATTTTCTTTTTCTCATGGAAGACATGGATAATGCATCTCTGAAACAACTAACCCTGGCAGCTGCACATGAATGAAAAGAAATTAACCTCAACAGTCAACCTGAGTCCTCCTAATAGACCACATGCAGAAAACAGGCGGCACTGATGTGTAACTGATAATCACCGGCCTCCATTTTTCATTTAGTCCTGAAGGTTTTTCCAGGCCCTGCTTCATGTACTGTTCATTGCATATGGGCCACTCATCTTTAAAGTGTAGCCGGTTACACAACACACACACCATCAGCAGCTCCAAACTTGTTTACTGAGCTCAGAAAGAAGTTACATAACCATGACATACAACCACAAGTAAAATGGACAGCCTCAAGCATCGTACACAAAGACACCTACATGATGGATAGTTTCTATTTTCATACTTATTCTATATAATTGCATGTGAGGTGCACTGTAAAATAAACGTGAAGTATACAGATAACACTGAATAAAAGGTTTTAACAGTTCAGTTACAGTCAGAGATATACTTGCTTTTATGTACACGTTTGCATGATGGCTGCCTGGTGCATCCTGCATCTGTTTGGAGTGTCACTGGTGCGGCTCTTTGGAAATTAATGCTACAAGCCCACAAAAAGCAAAACACACATACAGTAGCTGCACTGTAGCGGTAATATGGAGATGGTAACAGATGCCTGTTGAGGTGCTTTGCTGAACTAAACAGAAGAAGAAGAGTCAGTCTCTGAGACTGAGGAGTGCGGCATACTTGCCAACCCTCCTGATTTTACCAGGAGACTCACATTTTTTCACTGCCCTTTCTCGGTTTCACATATTTCTTTCAATTTATTATTTTGTCACAAAACCTGTTTTTAACTCTGTAACAGTACAGCATGTGGAGGCCCTCAGACTCTTAAAGCCTAATCCCCGTGCACGATGAGAAGTCTGCCACGCTGATTTCTCCATTGAGCATGAGAGTCACAGCAAAGACAGTCAGTTATTAACACGAGATCTCCCACTATATGCTGTGCCAGTGGTGTGAAATGGTATATACATTTCCCGTCTCCTGAGTGGGCAGAATCATGTCTCCCATAAAGACAGTTAGGGAGCCACCATCCCTCTGCCTCATCTGGAAGTGTTGTAAAGGTCGTGTGAATGGATTAAAGCAGATGGATTTTGTGTCTCATGATATTCGTTTGATCTAAATTTTAACTTTTACTTAATGGTTTCACCTGTAAGACCATCTAAATGTCTGTTTATATCCGTTGTGAAGCAAGGCAGGAAGAAATCTCATGAGAGTGTGTTGCTGACACAGAGACAGGTCTCCAACAAAGTTCATTTTCTCCTGATTTGTGTGTCTGAAAAAAGCCATTTTTGTGTCAGAATGTTCAGAAGATGTGCGTCTTGTGAAAAACGGGTCCAACATGTATCTTGGTGATGATGAGGTGAAAGAATTGGTCATAAACTGTGATCATGTTCATTTCTCCTGTAAGAATAAATGGACTCAAGACTGCTTCTGGTCTCCTAAAGGGGTGGGGCCATGGTGAAAAACCATGTGACCCTGATACAGGAAATGTACAGCCAGTGAGAGGTGTCACTTTCTATTTACCATCTCTGGTCACAGTGACATGAATCGCCATCGGGATGCTGACTAACATAAGACAGCAATGACTTAGTAGGCCACCTGCACTGATGTCAGACAGAAATGATGACAACAGAAAAAGCAGCAGCAGTGCCAGGAAAGTATGTAAGGCCTCTAAATCTAGCTTGTCATGACGAGGGAAAATGTGTTTCTCTCATTCTGCAAATGTAGGAAACTCATGATGAGTCTCCTGCACAAACTCTTGGTTCTAAAGCAAGCATATCTTCAGCCAAACAGTGTTAGATTCCATTTTTTTTTAATCACTTTATTTCCAGTGCTGAAATGCAAAGTTTGTCTGCCTTCTTCTTCACTGAACATAGCCCAACACCTGCTGCCTTTTAGAGGGCGAAACGGTGGCCGTACAATTCAAAGACTCCATCACCACTGTGTTAGTTTCCCGGTCCGACACCACCACAGCTTTGCGGTAGCAGCTTTTCAGTCCTTTGCGAAAGCGAATGGTAAACAGGCCGTAGATGATGGGATCCAAGCAGGCATTGAAAAGCCCAAAGATGAACAGGATGTGGGTGAGGGAGTGAGAGACCTTTCCCTCCAGGTCGTCGGGGAAGAACCAGTACCACAAACCCAACAAGTAGTACGGAGTCCAGCAGACTATGAAGCAGATCACTATGACGATGCTCATTTTCAGAGTTCTCATTCTCGCTTTGGGGATGTTGTTCTTTGAGCAACGGAGATGTAGCTCATCTGAAGATGCTGAAAGAAAGAAAGAAAGAAAGAAAGAAGAGCTTGGGTATGATCATTTTGTTTTCTGACCATGTTCTTACCAAGCAGAAGGGCGGCGGCTCAGCTGCATACTTACAGCTCTTTTTTGTCATCCCCTTGGAGATCTGGATGAAGATCCTGCTGTAGCAGACGATCATTATGACCAGAGGCAGCAGGAAGAGACAGGAGAAGGTGAACATGTTGTAAACTGTTTCCTGCCAGTGACTGACAAAGCTCCCCCTGGTGGTGCACTGAGTAAAGTTTGCTGGATAGGTGATGGTCACATTATGGAAAATAAACATCTGTGGAATTAAAAAAAAGAGTAAAACAATCAGAACAGCATTTACTGAGAGCATATTTCATCCATCTGTCTGTTTGGCAGAGGTGAGACTGAAAGATTAAAGTATTATGTGATTCTGACATAATTGAAGTGACCAAATAGCCCAGTATCCCTCAGAATGAAGTTCATGTAGGTCACATAACTCACCACAGTGTTTGGTGATGAGGAGCAATGTGTCCTTTATGCATCACGGCAAATATAAAGTGGAAAGCTCCGGGGAGCTTTGACCTCACTCAGCCTGACTGAGACCCCAAGGACACACCACGGTAACAACTTAACAATCACACGGTTTCCCCGACGTTGTCCTGCTTTATCCTCTGCTTGGGCTGACACTAAGGGACCATAACTAACAAATCTGAACATCATGTTGTATTACAGAGGACTTAAAACTAGTGATTGAGGCCGTAAACTCTTTCGGAAACAGTTTCATGAGGGAACACATTGAAGTTTTGTAACCTGTGACGTCGCCCCCTGCTGGCTGTAACAAAGAACAAAGGTTTAAGCATTAGGGGGGTTAACATTAGCAGCTCTTTCCTGCTCTGTTGCAACCGCAGCAGAAAAACATTACAGAGAATATTGTCACATTCACCAAACACATTAGTCCTAATCTTAAGGATTTTCTTGGGTAACATTAACATTGAAAATACAGCAAAAAGTGAATTTTATCTTCTGCCTTTCTTGCTATTTTAAAAACAAAGTAAAAGCTTAGTCTCACCTTTTTCCTTATCATACTTATAATAAGACTTGCTAGTTCTACAGTAGAGTATAAGAACAATGCTGCTTCTTTAATTTTACTGCATGGATCATCAGCTGATACACATTCAGCTTTAATCTCAGTCTGTTTGCTTTATATTGTGCTTGTAGCACTGAAGTGTATATTTAATATTTTTACAGGAATTTAAACCAAGTTAACTTTAAATCATTAAAGGCCCAGTGTGTAAGGTTCAGTGCAACCTAGCAGTAAGGTTTGATTTTATTTATTT
The DNA here is from genome assembly GCA_029874485.1 of Naso brachycentron. Classification (NCBI taxonomy): domain Eukaryota; kingdom Metazoa; phylum Chordata; class Actinopteri; order Acanthuriformes; family Acanthuridae; genus Naso; species Naso brachycentron. Next base: position 4,812,865 of record JAQFJA010000001.1, read on the forward strand.
GAATTAAAGATTCCCATTAGCTGGTGCCATAGCAGTCAGCTCTGAGGTCCACATAAACAACAAACAAAATCACAAATAAATTCACACAATTGCAAATACAGAAGCTAAAGGCTAGAACTCAGCACAATAGATAATAAACTAAACTACATTTAAAAAAAATAATGATAACAAAAGTGAATAGACACCATCAAAAAGTGCTTAAAAAACTAAATATATATATATATATATATATATATATATATTTGGAAAAGGTTGCATATTGAAACCAACAATATCCTTTCATTTACCCTCCCCTTCAAAGGGAGGAGTGAACCCTGCAGTTCCTGCAACTCTCAAAAAACCCCAAAAGTTCTAATTAAAGCCTGTGTTTAGTGTGTCCATTCTAGGCTACTGTAGAAAAACAAACTCAGTGGAGGAAGACAGCCTCCGTTAGTCGATCCAAAGGCCTCATTCTAATTAAAATATAATGATTCTTATTTTCAGGTGATTATACTCTAATGAAAAGAAAATTAGGTTTATTGTCTTTCATTTCTGCCACATTTTACAAACAGTTCCCTCCAAATCTTTCACACTGGACAATTAGAAGTGGGCAAGGAACACCATTTTTAACACAGCCAGCAAAATTGTTAGTCACAAGCTATAATCTGTTTTACACGTGTCTGAAATCTTTGAATATTATTGTGTTTATACTTTATATGGAATTCTTAACTTAGATACACAGGGAGTGAACATGTCACAATGTTGCCACTGGATGAAACCCAGTCTTGTGCCAAGTTGTCTAACATCATCATCAACCATAACACCACACTTGTGCCTTTTTCTCCCAGCATGATCAACAGCACGTGCCAGACAGATTTCACTGCTTACACTGAAGCATCCAAACTGCTATGATTATGGATTCTCATTCCTGTGTAACTCAATGACAGAGCCACTAATCTCTAACAATGAGACCTCGTCACCTGCCCACCGTGCAGCACGTTTTCTTGAATCAAAGCCTTCAGAAATCGTCATGTTTTATGTAAACACACAGAGACATGTGACTAGAGCTCATGATGAAGCATGTGTATGAATTTAATTCAAGTAAGATTAAAGCCAGACTATGATTTTTCTCTAGCATGTGCAGTTTGCTTACAGTTTAATCTCTTTGTGAGACCGAGATAATGTGTGCAGATGTATCCTGTATGCATAATGGAGGAGAGGTTTCAGTTGTAAAGGGGAAAGCCTGATTCAGCTGAGAGATCACTTTACTTAGTTCTGAATCATTTCTGTTAAAGTGGACAGTCTCTTGGCTTAATTAAAACAAGCAAGCCAAATTGACAAATCAGGGTTACCTGGTGGTGGGGAAAAAATCGGTTCTTCGATGCATCGTGATTCTGAATCGATTCAACAATGTCCAATGATCAATAATCAAAATTTTAAATGATGTAAAATTGATGGAATGAAAAAGGCGGAAAAAGGAAGTGTGCTGTGCATCCGGACAGTTAACAGCATGCACACAGGAAAACAAGGACAGACTACAGATGGGAAGGAGCTTTCTTCTACTAAATGTGGTGCACTCATCTTTTTGTTTGTTGCAAACAATTAATGTAAGTGCACACTGTCCTTTACAAGATAAATGAACTAAACTAGAAAAACGTGGCTGACCGCGAGATCCGACCAGCACTGAGTGAATTCAGACCGAGAGTTTGGAGGTACTTTGGCTTCTACAAAGCTGAAGGAAAGTGAACAGGACAAGAGCCGAGCATATGTAGGCTGGGTCACGCTAAGATAAACCAAGATGCATCAATTCAAGATGCATCGGTAATTGTTCTATAATTTAATCGCAGGCCCCTGAATCATAATCGAATCGTTAGGTGCCAAGAGATTCCCAGCTGCGGTGTTACCAGGTCTTACCTGTGGGATTGAGAACAAGGTGCTCAGAGTCCACGCCACCATCAGCATGACCCTGTTCCTCCTCCGGGCCATGCTGATGGCCAGCGGGTTGAGGATAGCCGACTGTCGGTCCAGACTAATCACCACGGTGACAAAGGCACAGGAGTACATGGCCTGCAGCTTGAGGAACATCAGGAACCTGCAGGCCAGGTCGCCGGCCAGCCACTGAACTGTGATGTTCCACACTGCGTCCACGGGCATCACGATGAAGGTAACCAAGAGGTCGGCTGCAGTCAGGTTGATTATCAGCACGCTGACATGTGATTTGCGCTTGCGGCCATTGGTTGCCCACAGCAGAGCCAAATTGCAGAAAGTGGAAATGCCAAACAGGATGAAGGTGATGATCACTCGGACTTTGGCTGCTGTAGAAAAGGTCGGCAGCTGCGGCGCTCTGTCCACTGATGTCCAGTTACAGTGAGGAGCCAGCCAGTCACAGCTGGCATTGAGGTCAAATCCTGAGCCCTGCTGGAACATGATGACTGCAGGAACACAGCAGGAGGAGGCATTCATTTTCTGACCCTCACCACCGAGTCAGCATTTTGTTCAGCTACAGGGAGGCTGGTGATGGCAAGGGGAGAGAATGAAAAATATAAACACGATGCAGATGTTGCAAAAATTCACCTGAGGATCTGCACAAGATGACAAATAATAAGTTCTGCCAGTAACACGGTGGCTGACAGAGAGGGAGCACATCTCTGTGATGCTCACTGACGTGGAAAGGTGCTGTGATTGCCTCGAACAAACTCGGGCAGCTTTGGACGTCTTCATACTGTTACGTCTGCAGCTACACCAACAGCAACACCTGACAATGAATCAGTGTAATGCTTTCTACTGACAATAATATCTGGCTGAAGCAGAATCACAGCTGTATGCATTTTTAATTATCCATGACTTGAAATTAGCTTTTAATTGTATGAGGTAAATGTATGATGTAACCTTCTATTTTATATACTGAATGTAACCTTGTGTGATGTAGATTGTATGTAACATTGATAACCTTGATTTTTTTTTCTCTCTTTCTTTTCTTCTTTTTTTCTTTTTTTCCACCAAAAGCCTGGCTAGCGACAGGAGTTTAAAACTAGGGAGGGAATCACCAGAGGCCCCACGATACAATACTGTCACAATAATGTGATATGTTGAGTGTTGAAAGTAAAGTAAGTGGAGTAAAACTCTGTCAGCATCATCAGTTTCATCCAGTATGATACATTTTTCAGTCTATTCATCTTCCTTTAATAATTTATT
>JAQFJA010000001.1:5012240-5030470 GCA_029874485.1 Naso brachycentron
AATCAAAGGAAGCTAAGAGCTGCTATATTGTTTGATTTTAAAGTAGGTTTAGCCTCAGCTCACGACGGTGTTCCTCTCTGCTGCATTTACCTACGACTCAAAAGCTAATATTACCATTAGAGGCTTGCAGGCTCTCTCTACTGTACAATAATAGTAGTAATTGTGTCAAACCAACTGCATGTTATTAGAGACTCTCTGGAGAGTGCAAACAACAGCAAACTTCAAACTTACTGACATTTTTCCCTCCAGAAAAATGCACACAGTTGGACAACAAACTTTTCAGACAATCTCATTAACAGCAATGTGTCTGGAGCTTTCCGAAATAAGTACACAGTAAAAGTTACCAGTGTCTTGTCCAGTTTAAACACCACTGTGAGATACCCAAGAGTGTTTAAGTTCGTTATGTAAGGATGTTATTGGAAACGTGTTTAATTTATTGTACTTTAGTTTAAACCTAACCTTAAGAAAGCCAACAAAAATAGTTTGAGGCAAATCAAGATTTTGAAGGAAATGTGACAAAGAGAATACTGGACTTTTAAAAAACAGAGTTGTGCAAGTAATATTGCTATAACAACCACACAAACAGGGATCAAACTTAATGATTTTTCCATATGACCCAACACATAATATCCATCTTGGTCTGTCGTTGTTTGTCAGGTCAGAAAAATTGGTTTCTATAGAGCGAAGAAACAACTGAAAACCACAGTCTAACATAAAGACTGTGTGAAACATGTTGTAAAATACAATCTGGTGTATCCATGTAAAGTAACCCCCCCTTATGAAATTCACTCATACAGCTCAACCTTCCCAGAGAATATAGCAAACTGGCTCACTGACTATGCATTGAGCGCACCTTTCAAAATACTGATGATATATGATGTCCTTTTAATACCCCTTTTCCACCAAAATTAGCGGGTTGACACAGGTTTTTTAAACACGGGTTAACCTGCTAAAAATCATCTGTTGACCTCATTCCCACTTCCCACTGGCAAGGCAGCCCATCTGTGAATTTCACGTGAAGCGTTGTATTTGGATGAAAGAGTGCACCGCATTGTGTGGAATCATCACTGTGATGCGTGAGTCAAGCGCCTCTCAACTTTAACATTAACAATGATCAAAGACAAATGCAGATGTATTAGAAATCAAACTGGGCGTCATGCTTTGCAAAAGTTGGATCTGAATGGAAATGCTCCACAGTACATTCATTTTGCTCACAGCTTGTATGACAGTGGAGGTGCTCAAATCGTCTTTACTTCAGAGTAGAAGCAGTATAACAAGACTGCAAATGACTGCAAAATGGAATATGAGTCATGAGCGCTATAAACTTCTATGCCATAAAATAACCTGTGTGCACTGCACTCTGATGCCCACAGCTACATAGCGATCTCTGTATGTTGGATGGGTGGCAAGATTATTATTTGTTTAAACTGATTGCAGGGAGAGAGAGCAGTGCGCTCGGTGAGCAAGGTTGACTTTTAAGGAGAGAGAAAAGCAGCGCAAAGCACAGTTAATTTAAGCTTGTCTCGACAGAAAGGGTCCATGCTTATAGAGACACAAGTCACTATACTAACACTACAGATAATCAAACAGTTTAATGCATATCGAGGGCATGGGCAGATGCCTCTCAAAATGGGTTTAATATGATCAAACCTGTTCATATGAGGAGACAATTTACATCTAAATATTATTACAGTATTAAATAGTACATCATTACAATGTCATCATTTTACAAGCCTGCACACTGTAGTTTTTAATCTCCAGCTAGTACTGTAACATTAGGGTACTACTCAAGTACAATAGTTATTTTTTGTTGTTGTTGTTGTTGTTTAATGATTACTTCAGAATGCCAACATGTTCACATGTAAATAAAGACAAGCATTGGGAGGCCAACAAGGGCTATACTCTGAATTATGGCCTGACTGGCCTGACTGTTTGCCGATATTATTGGCCGATGTCGGCTTTTGGCATATTTATTGTTATTGATGTATATGTTGTCCAATATGCAAGGATATTAAAACAGTTTTTTAAGGCCGGAAAAAATGTATGGACAAGTGATTTAAAATGGTGTAAGTACATACTTTGTCCTTATTAAATAAGTAAATTGTTTACTATTCAGTGCACTGATAAAGTTTGTTGAAATGTAAGATATCGCGCCTCCAATACATATTTCTGTAAGTAAGTAAGTGTTTAAGAACCACAATAATCCAACATTACATAGATACAATATCTGCAGATATATCGGATATCGAATTTTCTTACTTCCCAGTACTGATATCAGCATCTGCCCCAAAAGTTCCATGTTGGTCGGGTCCTACTTTGAATGTCACTTTGAAGAATTCAATGAACCCTTCACACAAAGTACAGCTGAGGCTGATGGAAATGTCATTAGTTTTTTTGGCCACAAATCAAAGAATTGGAGAAATTTGTAGAGGCACTGGAGAAAAGCAATGGAAAAAATTATTTTGGATTGATTTGAGGTGTTGAATTAATTTTAGAGCCATCTCTTATTATATTATTTTGACACGTTATGAGGTATCATGTTAGGTCAAGCAGAGTGCACAAAACCAGCTGATAGTCAGCTGATCCAAACAGGCAGCAATGATGAGTGACACTTCAAACAATTTGTTTGAGCTGCCAACTCCTCATTTTTCCCTGTGGTTCCTTCCTGCTCCATGCTGCTGTTGTTGCTGCTGAATAGCAGCGCTGCTTACACTTCCACCAGCCCAGCCTCCCCCTGTTATCATCTCTTTTTTTTTTTTTAGCAATATGCTTGCAATGACATTGCTTTGAGCATTATCTACAGTGTATATTTCATGTGTGATGATACATATCTGCTTATCTTAAAGCACTCACCCTCCAGAGAGAGAGGAAAACCTGAAGCATCAATAACAAAAGTTTACCAATTCCCACAATAATGTTTAATATCAATGACCAGAGCAGTTCTGATTTAAATTCAATTATCCAGATGTTTTTACATTATCTCTTGGCTTGTAGCTGGGGGGATCTCCTGGTCAAATTGCAGGACCAGCTGAGAAAATCTCGGAGGGGAAAGTAATAAAAAAAAAAAATCTCCTCCCTGAAAAACTGCTGTTGAGTAAAATTTCAAAGACTCGGCCAGCAAAATCTCAGGCAGTAGATTAAACTAACTTAACACTTGCAGATCAATATTTTTGTGCCATTGCCTGTTTTAGAATCATACATCACAGTTTAGTTCTTAATATAAACAATAATTTAGCCCTTCACATATGAGGGATCAGCATCTCTTGTGTGCTAACAGCAGAGATGTGATCAAGGCTAACATGAGAGATCAGAGGGCTTTCTATCTTGATTAAATCTTAATGTGGCAAAGATTGTCGCTGGATTACAGCGCATGGGAAATACAGAGCTGGGTCAGCACGTCCAACTGGAAATGAACTCTGTGGTCAACATATTTCTTTGAGTTAAACCCTGATCAAAAGAATGTTCAAGTGAATCCAGCACACTGAATACGTAGCCAGCCATTAGCAGGCCCACACAGACTTCTGTCTCTGTGCACTCTGAGCTCACAGGTATGTTTTCATGGTGTGTATTAAATACAGGGTCAGAAGTAGAAATATGTCCTACATCGAGATCCCAGATCTCCATTTTGTCCCAAGGGGGTAAAAACTTCCTTCTGCCTGACCTTCACTTCACTCCTCCACAACATACAAAGGGCTCCCATGCTGATGCTGTGCTGCCCTCTGCTGGTCATAGCCATCACTACATCAGAAATGTTACCTGAAGCAAATAGAAATTTTTGTCATACTTAAGAATGATTTATCCAGTTCTTTTACATCTTTTACAACAGTGGCTGTGACGTGTCACATAAATGGATACTGACTTTATCCTCACCATGTCAGGTTTAGATTTAAACCTTCAGTTTAGGTTACTATAGGCTGTGGTCATGGTTCAACAAGTGGGTTGAGATATTGCAATTCAAAAAAATGACTTATTCTCAAACCATATTCAAAGATTGCAGCATGGAATACCCAAATAGAGTGTCGATCAAAGTATTTGTGCCACCTGCTCATTCATGATGCAAATTTAGGTGAAATAAGTGATCCACTTTTGATCTCCAGAGTGTAGTCTCCATTCAGTATAACCTTGACAGTCACGTAAACTTCCAGGATCTATATACATCCTTTATGTACTCTTATTACTTGTACTTTGGATGGTGGATATGAACGACACAATGATTCAATAAAAATATTGACTTAAAAAAAAACAACGCTTGAAGAGGCTCATGCAAACTATTGTTTCAAATGCATACATATTAACAGAAACCATGGATCTGGTAGAAAAAGGAAAAGTTGTAGGATGAGGTGGAAAAATGCTTGGTGCTTTTACTCCCCTTTGAAGTGTGATTATTTCTCTGAGTGGTCTTTGTGACACCATACGTACACATCAGATGCATTAAAATGCAACATTAATTTCTCCACGTAGGTCCTAATGATGCAGGATGACAATAGCCAAAACTATCAAATCAACATATTACCTGTCAGTCTGTACTACTTCATTGGAGTGCTCTTGGTTTGTTTAAATAAGGTCAGCGCAAACAGGAAGTGGACCAGAACTAAAATGCAACAATGTATCTTTTTTTTTTTCTTAGTCTGGACAAAATAAACCAAACCACAGGTGGAAAAGCAATGCTGAGTCAAAATGAGCCAAAATAAACACCACTAGTAGATTAATGAGGCGTTAGGCGCAAACAGCCTCAGTGACGCTGTGTGGTGGCCAAGAGTAACAAAGCATAACTGAGCTTAGAAACTCTCCCTGTAAACACAAAGTAACACAATGCGAGAAAGAAAACAAAACCTTCTCCTGAATGAATGTATTTCTGAGATATCCTTAATGACAGGATTTAAACAGCGGCCTACCGTACACCTTCCTGCCACACAGAGGGAGGAGTCATTCTGCCCACATGGCGTCCCATCGATCACCCTGTCTGACTGTCGCACGTAGAACCTGAACCCGACGGCCCGGCAGTTGAGTTCACAAACCTGATCAACAGGAACTGAAAGGAGATTTAGGAGATAAAAGGAAAATGAAGAACGTATCATGGACAGCACATAAGCAAGAAGTGAGAACAGAAGTGAGTGACCACAAAGAATCTCCATCGCTGTTCTTTACATTTTGCCCATGTGCTTTATCAGTTACATAAAGGATAAGCACAAAAGCAAAGTATTTCTTAAACAGATGTACGTGAGTATTGTATGCTTGAACCCTGTTCAAGACGAGTGTCAAATAATCCAGACACAACTTCATACATTAACAGGATGATATTTAATCTTTTCATCTGCGCTACCCTGCAGTCAAGGCTGCAACACAAAGACAAAACCTGAAAACGCACATCTGTTTGAAAGCGTATCATAATTTGGAGTCTGTCGTTCTCATTACTGTTCTCAGAGAAACTACATTTCAGAAGGTGTTTTGACTGTTGCCTGGATACCTCAGGTGAGTGAGGTCAGAGCGTTTGTATGAAGAACATTTGTCATTGAGGCTACAGACAGCACATGGCTTACATCACAGCACACCTTAGGCCATACAGAGGTAGACGTAGGTCAGCCAACTGAGGATGTAACTGACAGTGGCAGCGTAATTAACTGTGAACTGTGTGTGTTTTACTCTGTTCTTAATCAAATTAATATAGGTTTACTGTAAGGTTTTTCTTATTGGTTTTAGCCATTAATTTGCTTTGTCTTATTTTTGAAGTCATTTATAACTCGTGTTTGATATTTCTTTCTAGAAATGGTGGTCTGACATCGTGATCCCCCTACTTTTACTCTAGTGCCACCACGAGGCTGACATTTGTGGTTCTGAGTGAATAGTCTATTGGATTACCATGGAAAATCTAGTGCACATATCATGACTCTCATTAGAATGAAGTGTATAAACTTTAGTAACTTTACACTGGTAACCGCCATCCGGTGAAAATATCCATTTATCCAGTGCTTCAATTTAAATATCAGAAAAACTAATGATTCCCATTTGCCCCAACTAACAGGATGGATGGATGGATGGATGGATGGATGGATAGACAGACAGACAGACAGACAGACAGACAGATGGCGGAAAGGACAGACGGATAATTGGATGGATGGATGGATGGATGGATGGATAGATGGATGAATGGATGGATAGATGGATGAATGGATGAATGGATGGATGGATGGATAGATGGATAGACAGACCAAAGGAATTACAGACGGATGAATGGATGGATGGACGGACAGACAGACCAAAGGAATTACAGATGGATGGATGGATGGATGGATAGATGGATGAATGGATGGATGGGTGGATGGATGAATGGACGGACAGACGGACCAAAGGAATTACAGACAGATGGATAGATGGATGGATAGATGGATGAATGGATGGATGAATGGATGGATGGATGGATGGATGGATGGATGGATAGATGGATAGACAGACCAAAGGAATTACAGATGAAAGGATGGATGGATGGATGGACGGACAGATGGATGGAAGGACAAATGGATGAATGGATGGATGTACATACAACCTACCATCATTAAAAGGTTCCCACTCATACAGTCTGCCCATGAAAGGCTTGTTGTTGTATGATGAACACTGAACAGCTCTGATGTGTCTGCTGGATGGATGACAGGCCTGAGGATGAACCAAACACACACACACGCACACACACATATACACACGCACACACATACAAACATCCACTTATTTTTCAACATGTAGATCCTTTAGCAGGCTCATATTTCTCATTGTCATGCCCCACAGCCATTGACTGACTGCTGCAGTCGACGCTCTCTGTTGTAACTGTTCAAACCCTGTGCTTGTAGCCTGGGCTCTCTTGCCAAAATTACTCAAGTATTTATGAAGACTTGCCAGTGAAGCTCAACCTCCCTGACATGTCTCCAAATCTCCTTTGTCTAAACAAGCCCCTGCTCTGCTTTGCTTTGCTTGAATACGTGTCATCACACACACGAGACAATACACAGAACCCGACACTGAATTTATTTTAATGCACAGGATGGATTCCACAACCTCCAATCAGATAACAAAAACCATCAACAGACTTGTGCATCACTGCTGAGGTAACATTTGTTAAGGCCTCCTAAGCTCATAGTTTTACCAACGTCTTTTATTGGAGTTGCAAGTAGAAAAGAGTGTATTGCAAGTAAAAAGCTTAACTTTCTCACAGATGTTTCATGCACTAAAATAATGCAAAAAATCTTAAGTTTACTATTCAGATGACTGTTATAATGAAGGGACGTCAGTTTATGCATGAGTATGGCTCATTAATGTGTTTTGTTTAGTTTAAGTACAACAAAAGAGCTCAGTGCAACAGAGGAATCAGTCACTGACAAGCTGAGCAAAGAGGCAAAGAGGAAATGTCAACAGAAAGGCATTATGCATTCATCTTTTGCTCTAATATTTATTTTATGTGTTAAAACCAAAAATAAAATCAGTAAAAAAATGCGTATACTCATTTTTGCACCAACTGATTTATCAACAAAAATGTAAAGGAATCAATCACAATCACGCTAATCAAAATCTGTAATGCTACTTATCCATTAAATGCCTATGCCTAGCCAACATGAAGAAGAAGAAGAAGGCGAAGATTAGCATACATTACTGTTGCAGGTCCTGTACTGAGCATGCTCCCCTGTGCAGAAAGAAGAAGGCAGGGGGTTGTAAGGTCTTTCTTGGTGCAGCTGGGGTCCATGCGTCTGGCTGCCTGATTGTACTTCATGCTGGTTGTCTGAACCAGGCTGATAGAGGGGGGCCCAGACTTGGTTATTTTGGGGCTGCTGTGCTCTGGGCCACACATAGGGTCTACTGTAGTGATGACGGTTGTTGGAGGGCTCAAGGTTGTTTGCCCTGTGGCCAGTGCGGCCTCTGCTGGTGGCGTGGTGTGCATCTGCCGCAGCAGAACGAGTCTGTCTGTGGAGGAGAGCCGCTGCAGATCCCTGACCTTTATCTGTCTGCAATGGAGCAACATAAGGAGCTCTCCCATAGCCATACCTCCCCGGAATGATGTGAGTGACCCTCCTGAAGACACAAACAAAACTAAACCAATGACTATGCAGACATAACCTCTATCTCTAGACCAACACATATCCCTACTAACTAGTGTGCAACTGTAAACTAGCATCTGTCTAAATATAGTAACACATATATCATGCTTTGGATTAATATCTTCTTTAATAAGGACAGTTTATCTAAATTTCTACTTCTAGAGAGGCAACTTTTAAGGCCCTTCAGCTATGTTAAAACTGTTGAGAAGCGTTTAAATCACAGAAGCAGGCTGAGGAAGAGCATCACGTTGGAAACGCCATGCAAAAAAAATAAAACTCTTCACGAGAGCTCTTCTGGTGTGCAAATCTTTTTTTTTTCCTGTTCTTTAGCATCCAAATCCCTTTTGTCGTTATTTGGCTCCTTAGATTCCAACTCAAACAACCCCCCATTACTCAGCTGACAGTGCTGTTTGTTTAAAAGCAAGCGCAACAGGAAGGAGGTCACAAAGCTGCCAAGCACAAGCCGAGCCATTGACTCCATACATAAAAGACTAGCTTTCCACTGAAGGGCAGTCAGATGGCCCACAGGGATGGCTCCAAAGAGTCACTTTTAGATCAGGCTGCTCAGCATGCAGCACAACCGCACAGGCTCTTTAAGGACTTACAGATCTCGACAGAGTCAAGTGCCAGGAAAAATTTCCTCATTGGTCATCATGGTAGTCAGATTACTTTTGAAATTATTTAAAAGTTTTTCTCCTCACTTTTTCTTTCTTGTTTGAAATAGTAATTAAATAATTATGGATTATTACAAATATAAAAGATAAGAATCATTATCTCTTTTGCACTTATTTGCGGGCAACTTTTATTGAAAGCTATGGATGAGTGACAAGTTAAAGGAAAGTCTAACTTATTCTCCATGTCTCTGGAACTCATTTGGAAGGTTAATCAATGTTTTTCCTAAGGATTTTCACTCATTTAATGTTGATGGTGTTGGTGGAGGTTGCTATCGAAAACATAGCTCCAAAATTTCTTGTGTGTTAAACAGCTTTAGGACTCAGTGACGGCCATAACATCATTAACCTCATTTTGATAATCATTAAAACTTGTACTGACTCCTCGTATTCTGTATGAATTTATTTTTTCCAGGTTTCAGATGAAAGGTCAGATAAAGTTTGGGGGTTTTTGGCGTTGCAGTAATTTCCCAAACAATAAAAACATGGCGTCAGTGACGTTTTTCAAAACAGTTTGGCATGTCGAGGCTTCAGGACACTTGGATTACTTCAGATGCGTAATATGGAGGCATTTTAACGATTTATTTTGTGTTTTTTTGTACGTTTGAAACTTGGTCACCATTCACTAGAATTGTTTGGGAGAAGACTGCAATACCTTTTTGACTTCAGCAGTGTTTTTTAGACCAAAAAATTTCACCTGATCTTCCATCGCCATGAGGGTGAGTTCATAAATGACTGTATTTTTATTTTGGGGTGAACTATCCCTTTTATTTATTTACTTATGTGTTTCTTTTTGTCACTCATCTAATGTAAATGCTTTCTATAAATAACAAAAATCATGGCCTTGAAGAATCCAGTTGTGAGTGATTTCAACAGTTTGTATTTTGGTTTAAAACCAGTCCCATCACCCTTTGCTAGATGACTCAATACCTGCGTCCACCAGGCCGGATCTGCTTCTCCTCCCTCAGCTCTCCTCGACTGCTGCTGTTGGAGGATCTGCCTATGTTGCGGTGCAGAGGAACTGTTGGCCGCAGGGCTGAAATAGTATGGCCTGGTTGCTGCGGGTGAACAACAGCTTTTCTGGCAGGGTATTGGGATGGAGTGTAAACAGGCAAACAGGGCCTGCGCTGCTCTTGTACCCCGCTTCCACAAGTTCGAGAGCAGGTTGACCAGGCTCCCCAGGCGCCCCAGGAGCCCTGAATGTCTCCATACTCTGCCCTGAACTCCTGTTGGGGCTCTGCCCTCTGAGTAACCTGTATGGACAAAAAACACTCACAATTAGTGACAGCACAAAGTGCAAAGAAGCAGGATAGTGCCACAGAAAGTACATGCCAAGGATTGATGGAATGCTTCCATCAACAAGACTTTAATCTTCCAGATCATGGCCTTGCATAAAGGCTTAACCCAGTGAGCTCATCTCATCAACATGACTATCCTGCCCCTCTGCCTCCCACCACAGCCCATGAAACAGACCCCTGTTTATGGTTATAAAGCCCTGATTTGGCTGATTAGTGGGTGTCGGTTAGTGGCCTATCCCCCATTGGCTACCTGCTTTTCTCACTGTTGACTCTGTCCCTCTGTCCAACTTTGTCAGGGACGTATTAGCAGCGATCACTGCACTCTCTGTTAAGGAGCCCACCAGAAAAAAGCCCTGTGCCAAGCCGGCTTTATCCGTGAAGCTGCGTGGAAATCCTGCTCTTTAAGGAGCACTTTGTCTCCATTCACAGCAACCTCTCCGGGCAAACACATAGCTGTAGTAAAAGCTCAGCTGTCTTTGACTTTAGGCGGATGGAAAGAGAATACAGAAGCAGTAGGGAGAGTTGGCAGGATGGTCTTCTCCTGTCAATCAGCTTGTGCAGCTATTCAGAGAGATTTCAGGCCCACCCCCACCTCTTGTACCCTGCTTCAGCCTTTGTAACTCAATGCCACTGTCATTTCTCGGGTCAGCCATAGGTCACACAGCTCAACACCCCGTGGAAACACGTGAAGCCCACTTGCACCGACCACCTCCAACCTGACTGGAAACTTGTTCTGTTGATCAACCTCACCCGCTAGTTTCCTCTACATGGTTCTTGTGGCTCTAGAGGTCAAGAGGTGGTTTGTTGACAGCTGACAGGAGTCTTCTCCGTTTCACTGCAATCAACAGAACTTTTCACTCATGCTCTCATTACCAGTTAACAGACTGACACCCTGGTCCGGTTTCCCTTGGGAATACTCGCACTGTTTATGCATACTGAGAAAGAGGGAGCAGGAATGAAAGTTTACAACTGAGGGTGGCATTCAGCTACGCTAACGCGACACGATCTTGCATGCCATCTTTCACTAGACGAGCATTCTGCTGTCCCGTGCCAACCATGCGATTAGACAATTAGTCAAAGCAACAAAAAGAAAATGCCTGGGAATATTTGAGGGAGGTCCATCTGCATGTGTGTGTCAAACAGATTGCACCACCTGCTGTGCAACTGCTGCTCACCTTTCTGTGGTCTGCTGTGTGTTGACAGTCCAGGGGGTCTGACCAAAGCAACAGCAGGAGGACAGAAACTCTACAGAAAAGAGATAAGAGTGGTTACTGCTAATATTCATAGTTTTACTGTGGAATTTTTGGTTTATGAGGAAAAAAATGTTGGTGGTCAGAGAACAAGACAGCTAAATCAAGAATAGACAAAGTGAATTCTATCTGCATTCAAGTCAAATGACTAGAAAAATATATCTACAGAATCTCTAATGGAAATAACCACGCTAACATTACCTGAAAGTCCAGACACAGGCTCCCTGCATAGCTGCTGGATTTCTAACGTTGGACACTTGAGTGAAAATAGAGAAGTTTACATTAGCGTACAGCAGAGTGGTCCTAACATTTTCATTACAAGTGCTCTCTGTGTGTGGCTGCAGTGTCAAGGCAGCAGAGGATCAAAACGTCATGGTACTGTTCATCTCCAAAATAGTCCCCTCACACTTTTACAGTACTTTGATAAACTCCAAAAACAACAAGCAAACAATGAATAGGACGAAAATGTTAAAAGTATGACTTAAATCTACTGTGCCTGAATGTCAGCATCCTGCCACTTTTATTTGCCACCCCATCCCTCTGCCCAAGAGACACTGACTCAGGGAAAAAGTAAACGACTTCTAGCCACTTGACCATGTGAGTTGACCTCTCTGACCTCTGGCTCCTAATGAGGGAGACCCCCTGCTGAAAAACTGCAACCCCTTTAGACAGCCGGTCTCAGGTCCAGTTAGGGAAGGACTTTCACCCCTCACCCCACACTCTCTAACTCAGACCTACTTTGCACCTTGTCCAAATTAAGTTCATTGAACCAGACAGGATGGTCAAAAAAAACTCTGCACCCTTAAGAGCTCAAACCAGGAGAAAAACATAGACTACAGGGCAGACGGAAAAGTCTTTATAAGCTTCATAAAAATATTAATACCTTTTATTATTATTATTATTATTATTATTATTATTATTATTACTATTATTGTTGTTGTTGTTGTTTTTGTTGTTGTTATCTTAGTGCAGCAGAATAGTAAAACACTCCACATATAGTCATGTCCTTACCTGTATGTTTACTGATGCGTGTATTGTGAAGTATTCACCACTTCACGCGACTAGTGACCAGTGCACCCATTGTTCACAGATTCATTTCCAGGCGCAGGTATCCTCATGGTCGAGACAGTAATCCAGGTGGAAGTGCAGGTTTCCCTCCAGGGACTTGGTGCTAAGCCATTTAAGTGAGTAAATCCGCGTCCCGACTCATAAATCAGATCCCGGCGCTGTAGAAAGTCCGGACGCTGGTCATCATGGTGATTCCGGCGGTTCTGCTTTTACGCGCTCAGACACAGACTGACAGAAAGCTGGAAACCGACACGGCGGCCAGAAAACAAGCTCCGCTGCGCCCCCTGCCGCAACAAACACTGCCTCGTGTGTATCACGGTAAATGTGAAAGTGTGTGTCTCCTCCTTTTTCCACCCCGTGAGTGGCGCTGGGATGTGTTTGGGAGAGAGAGAGAGAGAGAGAGAGAGAGAGCCTGTGTGTGTCTCCCACAGGAGTGCCCACAGGCAGGTAAATGATCTCATTTACCAACTTAAGTGGAGCCAAAGTTGCAGCAGGCAAATTTTTGTCCCCCTCTCTCTCTCTCTCTCTCTTTCTCTAACACACACACACACACACCAGAAACCCTGAAATATCAGTTAACTGCATTCTGTGTCCCTAAGTTTTGCTTCTCTGCGATAGTTTTAACACTAGACAGCAAAGAGTTATTAAGTTGTGTCTTTTCTTGAGAACTCTTAACAGTTTGGTGGTTTGATGGTGGTGTTCGCATCAGCCGCATCATCATCAAGTATGTTCCCACTTAGCCTTGCGATATCTATCTGCAGGGCTTCTGCTCAAGAAATGGTTATTTGTATATTTGTTTATTACACTTTTAGCTGATGGAGCATATTAGTCACTGGTCTTAAACAGGAGTCAGTGCACTAAAGAATCTAATCTACCAAAGTGAATCATTACAGCAGTTAGAGTTGAGCTTGTAACCTTGACTCAGCCATGACTCAGCGTCCAAAAACATATAAACAAAATTTGATGAATTAAAACTTTTAAGCAAAGTGAAAAACTGATCATGGTTTGTACCGGAGTCTCCTAACATATGAGGGTAGCCCCACACTTTTACAGTCAACACTGGGACAGTGGAGGGAAATTTGCCTCCAGGGCAAAATCACTTACATTCATTTTTAAATTCCTAAACTGAAACGGCTCAGTGTGCAGCTTTCTTTTGCCTGTTTGTTTAAATTCCCAGAACCAAGCAGTGCTAAACATGTTAAGCTAAACATAGTTTCCTACACTGTGACAAACAGTATGTGGCTCATTACAGCCATTGTCTGTTAACACACTGGCTTGTCAATGGTTTAATTATTAAGCCAAATATTATTTGTAAATACTAAAACAAACTTTATCAGTGTGTCAAACATAAGTTTGCACTGACAACTCCGTGTGTTACTGTGTCATATATACAGTATGTATCTGTGATGTATCTGCAGGGGAGCTGGTCCTGTTGTTCCCCTCGCTGTCCGTCTTCAGCGGTGCAAAGATACTGATGCTGGTCAGGAATGTGCCTTTAACCCCAATGTTTCCAAACCTTTCACAGGCAAACAAGCCTCCAATTAAAGCATTGTTAATGAACTACTGTTCCGGATGACCCACTGAAGGCCTCTGCAGATGAGGTTTGAAGAGGGGAGTCACTGTTGTGTGACACTGGAGAAAAATTGCATTGACTCGCCACTGAACTTCTGCTGGAGTTGAACAAAAATCATCAATTCTTTTAAGAGAATAAAATGCAACAGAATTACTTTTGCCTTTGCAAAAACACATGAATGGGTTAATACAACTTAACTTGTTTGCACTAAAAGTTTATTCATTTAAAAAATAAAAACTAGCCAGATTACTGCCCCGGTTACCATGTTCATGCAATCTCATATACATTAAAATGTTTCGTTGCTCATCTGTTATCAGATTTAATGTTGCTCAAGGTGGGAAAAAAACAAATTGAATATACAGTTTCAGACTGTAATTTTGCGGCAGTGTGGTTAACAATAAACAATGCACTTGGTTCATTCCAGGAGAATCTAATAGTTGATCCTGTGAGGTGGAACAAATTGGCAGCCTTGTCTCCAGGCGAGACAAAAGTCTATCAGAGGGTCGAGCGCATCAACACTGCAGCCTCCAAGCCAGCACTGAGGTTTATTGCTTGTCATTCAGCCGAACACAAATCAGGAACATAATATTGCAGGACTGTAGTCCTTTGTTAGATCCACGTTAATGCAATAATGCCGCTGTCGCTCTTTCTGATACCACTGTAACCTCCTTTATGCATACAAAATTATTATACAGCATGTCTTTGTTGAGCAGGTAGAACTATAAAACTCAAAGCTGCATGAAACAGGTTCAGGCACGTTCTCTGAGGGATATCAACAGCTATTCTGGGAAATGTAGGGAAGACAAGGCAAACCGAGAAATAGCGGCTGCAACACATGGTAGAATATTCATATACACTTAAATGAATATTTGTGTAGCTATGTGCATCCTCAAGTCTTTCTTGACCGATCTTCACTGTGTGTCGGCAGAGCCGAGGCCTCCAGTAATGCTGCTGTGATGAGAAAAAACACTGCTTTAAATTAGCACATCACTTTCATGTGTGACCCAAACATTAAGTTAGCATCTTAGATTTTCAAAGCTACTTTAATTACATTGACAACTCAGATTAACTGAAAACCCACCCTAAAAAAACCATAGTTAGCCTTTAAACTTCTGTATAATTATACTTATGTAATTGCCTTTTTAAAATGGTATATTTAAATACTGTTAAACTACGTCTCTCCACAAAATACACGAGGAATTACACATTTAAATGGATCAGTTCATGTGTTAAGTTGAGTCTTGTAACCAAGAGGTTGACAGCTCACTTGCTGCTACAGCCAGCAGACACTAGCCTGTAATCCCTCCCACCTCACTCTGTTACTACAAATGGTTATTTGTTAAGAGGATTCTTGTATTCCAGTTGTGTAGAATATAGACTCTGATTTGAAAATAAAATGACTCAAGTTTAGAACCACTGTCAGTTGAGGCTTCACACAATAAGTAACGGAAATGAGGAAGCTGTGTAGTTACAGCTAGCCAAATTTTTAAAAAACAAAAATGAAAACTATAAGAACTGTTTTTCCAAAGTTATAGTTTACAAATGCTGACATCCATTAGTGCACATGTTGTAAAAACAGTATAGAGCATTATTCTTTTTTATAAACTGTCAAAACAGTGCACTATCACAGTTTGTACACACTGACTATTGCATTTGTATGAGGACACACCATATGGCACACAGTACATTACTATGAGTGTCACTAGAAACTAAAATGTAATCTACAAAACAAAAGTTTTGAATCAAATACAATATACATACGATTCTGCTGTTCTTACAAAGTGAGACAGTGGGTTCATTCAAATCAGAATGAAGACAATCAAATAATCTTAATCTCCATATTTACCTTTGGGATCTTTTGTATGCAAAGCTGACATTTTGCTTACAGGTAACACAAGAGGTAAGCTCATAATGTGTCGGGAAAAAAAATTAAAAAGGAATAACTCCACTATCCTGATTTCTAACTGCTTTCCAGCTACCAGACACTGCTCTCACTCTCCGTCCCTTGTGTCTGCATGCTGTCACTAGTCATAGAGTCCTATCAGTCCCCCCAGGACTAAACTTCTTCTGCAATCTAGACAGCCATATTCCCATTAAATCACTGTGTGTCAGTACAAAGCAAAGGTGTTTGTCAGAGATGCTCAAAATAAACTGGCGGTAGCTGCTGGTTCCTTGTCAAAGCAAAATAAAAGGCATTTATATTTCATGTTCGTATAGGATCTTCTGGGCAGAGGTGCTCCAAAAAGTAATACATCACGTCATACACTCATACTTCAGTACATCATGTGTAAGTATTGCCTTTGTCGTTCAGATTAGATTCAGATTAACCTACCAGAAGTTGGTATTAAAAGATAAGTTCCATTACAAAATTGCAGCTACATCTCCAGAAGATTAAACAATTAAGTGCTAATGTAAACACTCAATCCACTTCAAAAAAAACAAAAACAAACAAATAAACAAACAAAAAAATTTAATATGTGTTCATTGTATATGTGGGCAACATACGTGATCACCTAAAAGTCAAATTTGGATTCTACTTTTTCCAGACATAATACAACCTGGATTATTGGGATGATTGGAAAAAACAGAAGAAAACAAACCAGCACTGAGGACAAACATGCAACTTGTTGTTCTTGTCTTCTCTCAGTCAAATACCCATGAGCAAGGCATTGACCTGACACTCCATCATACTGCAGTTACTCCTTCAGGTTGGTGTGAGGTTCTCCGCCAACATGCCTGATTAAATAAGGGTTAAAAAAAATTCTTTGTGGGATGATGTGTGTGAGTGAGCGGAGCAGCAACAGGTGGTGGGAAAGTGGTGAAGCCTCTACGCCTTTAGGGACATTCCAGTCTGAGTTAACACTACCCAGAGGACCCTTGATGGTTTCTAGACCTCCTAGCAAACATACACACACAGCCTCTGCCTTATAGGAGACCAATGGTTCATGAGGCATTAATAATGTCACTGTAAACTGCCTATAAGAGCAACCAGGAGAGATGAATTTCAGCAGTAAAGTACTTTAGAGGTGGACTCATGTTATATGAACAGACGAGCATTTGCACTCAACAAAGCAGCTAATCAGAACAGATCTGATGTCTGATTAAAGGGAGACATGACTTGTTCGCTCCTGTAGACAGATTTTGTTAGAAAAACAATCATGCGAGCCACGTACACAAACTGCGTGTTAATACAGAATCTTTTAATACTAAGTATGATACAGAAAATCAGTGGTAAACAAAGAAAAGTCCTTGTCCTTGTTTGTGCCTTTTATGTCAGGCAGGAAAGAGTGAGAGAGTGATGCATGACATAAGATTTAAGACACAGAAAGATCATTCTAGTCTCGACAAAAGAGACACATTTTCAGCTGATGACAGTAATGAGGTGAGGGGTCATTCAGAAGGCTTTTAAAGTGCAGAGGATACTCTGTAGGGACCATAATGCACTGTGAGTCAAAACTCTCTTTAACTTTCTTAAAGTATATTACAGTTTCCAACATGAAAGAATCAAGCTTTGTTTTTCAGTGAACATCTACATTCAATCCGGATGCTTCTGTCATGACAACTGCTTCAGAAATCTTTAAAACAGTCCACATCCATCTTATGAAAGAGCCCACACACCAGGAAAACACACCTTTTAGTTTAGTCACTAAGTGATGATGTGTTAGGGTTAGGAAGTTGGAGATGAAACCCTGGAGGTGCCTGGGCAAGCTACTGTATGTCCATGAGTGTGTTTGTGTGTCTGTGTTTGTGTGTGTGTGTGTGTGCGCACGTGTTCCTAAGAGTGAACCTTTGGTCCTCTTCACTTGGTCTCAGAAAGCTTTGCAAGGCTGGCTTGGCGGAAGGCGGCTCGGTCCCTCATCTCCAACACACAGTCCCTCACCATCTCTACAAACATGGAGGGCCAGAGCTTGTGGAGAGCCTCACCCTTCAGATTGGTGTCTGATGCCCTTTGGACCAACTCCTGGAGGTACTGCTCTATCATGGCGGCATGCTCTGATGACTCCACAGTGCCCTCCTGTAGGACAAGAGAATATCAGTGATTTATACAACAAGACGGGAAGCAATGGAAGAAAAGGTGCAGTAGGACCCAGTAAAGTTTGTCTCCTTGGTACTATGATTGACAACTTTTTGAATGTGTATCGCGAGTTCTCGTTGATTTTGTCTGCCGCGGCTTCCATAGTGCAAGCGGAAGCATGCGCGGATTGCATGAATGCGTGAGCGCGCCCCAGGCAAATACAATGTAGGACTGTTTAGGCTATAAAAATGTACTAAATGACGTTGTTTCGAGT
>JAQFJA010000001.1:5043987-5058594 GCA_029874485.1 Naso brachycentron
CTACAGCAAAAGACAAGTTCACTCAAGTCAGCAGGATTCACCTTGTTACCATGAATGTCTGTACAACATTTGATTGATGCCATAACCGGTAAAAAGGCCAATAGACTGGTAAAGAGCTCCACCAAACAGGAACAAGCATCACACATAACACTGGTACCTTACCAGCCAGTTACTCTTACACTTTCAAAAAATGACTCAGATCCTGAATCTCCCGCTGAAGTGGTTTATACCTGGGTTCATCTGGAGAAGGCTCCTGTGCCACGCCATTGGTCTGGGCGGGGCTGTGTGCAGGGCTGTTCTCTGGACTAACTTCTTCTTTAGCACCATTAGTTGGTGGCAGCTCCAGGCAGGCCCTGACACCCTCCCACTGCTGCGCTGCATTACGGATCGCCAGACGACGCTTCTCCTTAATAAATGTAACACACACACACAGAGGACAGAGGAGGTTTCAAGTGACAATTCTCTGGAGCAGGACACAAAGGGCACACACTAACCTAATGGAACCACTCTGTCTATCTTGACATGATTACAGGGGAAAATTATACCTCTTGCCATGCTTGTCTCTGAGATTGAGTATGAAAAGTGCTTCTGGCCTTACTGACAGATATCACACTTCACTAAAGACCATTTTGAATTTTAATATGTGTTGGTTCAATTCATGTGCTTCTGTTACTACAGCAGGCAGTTGGCTCTTACAACAGTAAAAGTGTCAACCAAACACTGCAAGACAGAAGGTTTCTGCTTTCTGCTGCTCTCAATTGTTCCTTTCTGGCCAAGCTGTAGTTTCGATTTGCTCGGTTATGGAATGTGCCACTCCCTGATGCAGGGGTGAGTCAGAATCCATTCATGCTGAATCCTTCGCCCTTACGTACTCTTGGCTGCTGCATTCAAAATAACATCTTCTCAACACCGGGGATTAACAGGAGTTAGGTTACTGAGAGAAAATGTGTTCCAAACAGAGACCATCTCTCAGCAAGAGCAACCAATGCAGCGCAGACACTGTAGGAACACATTATTATATACTTTAAAACACACGCTCATGCTGTCAGTGACTGTGATGTCTATGCAAGACAGAACAGACCATGGATTACTTTAAAAAATGAAGTATAATTTGCAGACCCATTTGCACATACAGCAAACTGCATAGGTGTATCCCTCCTGATACATGAATAATGTTTCCATAGAACATCTGTGTCATGTAGAACCAATGGGGATATGTATAAAAAGTTATAAGTCTATGTTAGCTTCCAGAAAGTGTATTCAATGGCCTGCTGAAACAGTCTCCACAGTCACAAGAGGACACAAAAGAAGAAGAAGAGTGGGGAAATCTAGAGACAAAGTCTGAAAATTTTAGAGCCTTTCATCATGTTTCTCATGTTTTGATGGATAAGATAAACAAAAAAAAAGAAAAAGAAAAAAAACACACAAAAAAACAACATACTGTAGTTAGGAGGCCAAAGAGGTCAGTTAATGTCCAAAAACACACTTCATGCTTACTTTGAACCTGAATATCACAACAATAATGGCTTCATGCTGGCTAATACTGTAAAATACATTAGATTCACACTGCAGGATAACATTCAGCTAATGTATATAACACTGCTACTGAGATCTAATTAGAAAATATATATACAGTTTTAGAATGCTACAGTATGTAGATCCATCCATTGCTTTGAAACTTTGCAACTAATTGTCTTCTTCCCACTAAGCGTGTTTAAAAACAGGCACCAATGGGCTCAGAGGACACTTGTAAATCTGCTGTCTGAGATGAGGGCTACAACGTGAATTTGCTAGAATACAAGTCTAAATCCAGGCAGACAAAGACGACAGGAACAAATCGGATCAAAGTGGTACCTTATGAATGGTCTGCTTGTGACTCTCCCTCTTTTTCTCCTCCTCTTTTCGAGCCTGAACACCAGCCATGCGCCGATCCTCGTCCTGAAAAAGATAGCTTGTGCAATCAGAGTGTCGCTCCATTCATGAGTTCTGAATTATTCAAGAGAGAGGGGAACCGCAAAAGATGCCGCTAGAAAGACCGTTCCCTACACCAGAACTGGACCACTGTGGAGGATGGGAGAGAATCTCACACCAGCCGACTGCATCACAGGATTATCTGTCTGATTTTCAATCTCAGATCAACTGAGCCCAGCTGTTGGGGAAAGCCAAAACTCCCAGAATGCAATGCTGCCAACACAATCTGAGTGTGCCAGTAGAGAGCTGGGGGATATTCAGCTGTCTGTGACAAGCTAGCAGAGACGATGCTTCAGTCTGATCAATAGAGGAAAAGTGTTGCCTCACTGAAGTAAAGCACTGATGTCAGCAGGTGGAGACATATCAAGATGCCAGAACTGTATGTACCTGTTTCAAACTGGTTCTGTGGGAAAAAAAAAAACATTTCTTATGGGGAAAATGACCAAAGTGCAATGCTACCCTCTGACAGTGATCAATATCTTATTGATTGCAAAGCATGCTATTTTCTGCAATAACAAAGTCTATGTTTGGGAAACTTTCACACGATCTCTTATGTTAATTATTTGGTTGTTAAGCTTTTCGTCAACAGCTGTATTTTTTGATCAGTAATACCAAAAACACATGATATAGTAGTTGTCTTTGGTGTAGAACCTCTTTTTGCAATTGTTAAATACATTTTCAAGTGAAAATGTATAATTAGAGTGGAGTTATATGTTTTATTAATCAACAATTTATGATGACTATAACCTAATTGATAAATCTCTTTGCAGAGACAGCTCCAGTCTATTATATGTATCTTGTTTGAAGTTCCTTCAGTTAGGTTTTGAAATAATCCGAAAAATTCTGGCAAATTATTACCGCAGGAAACAAAAGCACATTTTATTGATCTCGTTCAATGTACAGCGTTCGGTACAGTAGTACTGTGCCTCCTCATGTTCAGTATGAACTCCCATTCATTCATAAATTATGGCCAATCTGCCAGCAAGTCTGGTACTGATGTTATCTCAAATAATCTGATCTCACTTCCACTGACAGCAGAGTGCAATCAGGGCAGCTGTTTTTTTCAAATCAAGTGAGAAGAAAATCTAGATCTTCAAAAGGCTACCACAAAGTTTGCCCCCAGCAATATCGTAACCGTATGTGAAACGATGGAAACTCCAGTCACAGACTGACAGGGTTGTTGTCAAATCAAAACTTTGCATCTCACAAAAGCAAACTTTCTGGAAGTACAATGTCCCTGCTTTCAGGATTGACAGCGACAAACAGCAGTTTGTTGTCTGGGTTTAACGGCCCATGGAGGCTGTGAAACTCCATGAACCCGTAAAAATTCATGTAAAAACATGAAAATAGCTGAAATTGGAGTGATGAGGGTTTTTTTCTCCACAGTTTTTTTCTGAGGGCAAGTTGTGTGGTAGGTGCAGATTCCTTTAAAGTACAAGCTCAGGCCTGGGTGATCCCTGCTTGACTGCCTCTGAGAGCACACTGTAGCACTTTGCTGCCATGCTTTAGAAATATAATGACCTCATATCAAAAGCAGTAAGCATTGACAACAAGCATTGTTTTGGTAGACTGCGCATGTGAACTGTAAATGTTTATCTTACGGTTTAGGCACTGATGCATTTTTGCTACTAATACATTAAGAACACAATGAATGCGGCACCGATGTCAAAAAACAGAGGACAGCATAGTCAAAATGTACAGAAGCTTGGACATGTCCTATTAGCAGTGAATGGGAGAATGTTTTTGTGAGTTCACCCTTAGTTTGTTTTGAACTGTAAAAATCATCAAGCTGATTATAAATCATGTTTATGTCAAGACAAAATTGCACTCAGGAATCAACATGCACAGTGCAGTCAGGAACACATGACAGTGACACCACGAGCTGAACATAAATGTTTGATCAAAATATGACAGGACACAGGCTTCGGTAAATACAAAGTACAAAAAATCTGCAATTACTCTTCATGAGTCATCCTAAAATTAAAAAAATGGATATGACATCTTCCCATTCTGGTTATGTGATTAGCTATTCTAAACGTGTTAACAAGTAAAAATAAGAAATAAATATCTGACGGATCAATTAACTAAATTTAAATCCACAGCTATTATTAGCAGTATTTGGCAAGAAGCCGGTTTTTCTTCTTTGAAGACACACGCAGACACACACACACACACACACAGTTCATGAGTTCAGCCTTACTGTGATGCGCTTCATGTCCAGCTGTCTCAGATGAAGCACACAGCGCAGGACGGCCTGCTTGTACCATGTCTCCAGGGCTACAGGATTCCCATCCAGGGTGAGCTCAGAAAGGGAGCGCGACTCTCCAAGGCAGGCTAGCTGATCAAAACTAGACACACAGAAAGAATCACAGACTTAAAGCTACACCAACACACTTTCCCATACAAAACAAGTCACACTTACTGCTTTACATGATGACCTAACTCGATATTGGCCTGAGACAACCACTGGGTAAGTCAAGACAATGCAACTTCCCCCATCTATGTTTGATCCCTGAACCTTAAGGTCTGTTTTCACAGAATGGAGCCAAGCTAAAAAAAGACATGAAAATCTGGCAGCTTGACTTTATTCAGGGTGCAATGAAGAGAGAAAAATCCAAACCCTGTTGGCAAAGGGAGACATGAAAGAGCACAGTCATGCTATGCAAGGCAGATGCAGATGCTAATGTTCCTCATTTGGAATAAAAACGTTGATGAATAATTTGCCTGGAAGTACTCATGGACCTGCGACACTGTGCACTGCCTCATGCTAACCAGAGGTTTCTTTGGATGCAAGGGGGGGTCAGATAATAAACCTCTGATGAACTATTCAAGAAAACGCATTTAGTTTTCTTCAGCACTAATTTAAAACACGAACAAATTAGAGTATTATTTTCTCCCTTCTTAGAACAACAGAAGGCACAGCTGGACCTCCCTTCAGCACTGGAACACAGTGTAGAGATGCTGCGGGTCGGAGGCTATCATCAGTCTAATACATGCAGTACCCAGTAATCTAGGGCATGTTTATTTACTATTTCACATATTCGTACAATACTTTGAGTCATTTCATGCAATTACTTCTAACAACGGCGAGTAAAGTCAAGCAAGAGGGCGCTTTTCACAGTGATTTTGAGAGAAGACTTGAGATATTCAAATCATGCCTGACTGTATCTGATGTTTTTTGAATAATTATTGCATTTAAAGTCACAATGACCAAACCCTCTTGGATTTTGTTACTATGATAAAACAAGTACCTATTTCTCTTTGGAATTTTCTATTACTTTGTATTTCATTTTAGTTTCATGCTTTAGACTTGATTTCAGTTGTGTTTTACTTTTCATAGTGTGTTTGCTATTTTGATTTTAGTTTCAGTTTTTCCAGAAAAGTTTAATTTTAATTTTTGATATATTTAACTTTAGTTTAACAGCAGTTTTAGTCTTTTTGGGGCCAAAAACATGTCAGAAATATTAAACTACACATATAGACATAAAAAATACATTCACACATTGTGCTATTAAATGTTTATAATTCTAGGTGTGTATATGCTCTATGTATTTGCAGCAAAAAGGAGTTCAGCTTTCATTTTATTTTGCAGCCTTGTGTTCCAAAATGACCATACATGAGCCTGGTATCTTAATGCTAAAAATCTAAATGGGGAATGAACTGAATCAATTACATTAAAATTGCATAATCAAAGTTTTGTCACCAGGCAATGTTTTTTCAGAGTAGTTTAGGTTTAAAACAATACTTTTACAACTTGTTTTTGTATATATGCAAAAAATTATATTGTGGTCCCTGGGTTCATCCAGCTTTTAATATATAAGGAAAATATGAAAATATGTGCTGTGAGTGGAGAGTGGGTGCAGTAGAAGACTGAGCAAGTCCAAAATTCATCCAGCCCTTCATTTCTATCTTTAATGGCTTCTCATAAGTAGCCCTGCCGTTCTTTGGTTCAATAAAATATCTAAGTCAAATCTGGCAAGTTTAGGAAAAACGTAAAATTATAAGTGCAATAATGACTAAAAAGATTAATCCAAATTTTTTTTAGCTATAACATTGTTTTCTGAACAAACTAGCTGCACCACATGCTCAAGTGTGTTCTGTCCCTCTACCTAGCAACAGAGCACTACTGTTCTCCTATCACATTTGAACAGTTCCAAAAGGTGCACACACCAGGTTTTTGCACTGCCATGCTGAGCATCCATTCAAAACACAAGTTTTAATTCAAATACCTTTAAGGTCCCAATAGTAACATTACAACAGAATATGAAGAGGCAATAAAACTGTACATATATGGAAATTAGTGGAATAACCACTCTGTGCCTAGAATAAAGTGTCACTCTACTATTTCGTAACAGTTTAAGAATCTAAAAAATGATTTTCTTTAAGATGATGTGTGTTATTTTAAGTCATGTAACAGTGTGTCAGATACAGGATCATATAGACACTAGAACAGCACGGCGCTCTATCACGGTGGTAAAGGAAGCTAATGAACACCATCCCATCCTGAATGCCATGCTTTCCCCTCCTCCGGGTAAACATTAAGCAATTTAAAGCAGCTTTATTTAGTGAAAAGGTTAAACCTTAGACATCTTAATTGCTACACTCTGAGAGGGAGAAGCAGAGAAATAAACAGATTGCAGATATTGGAAAAGTGAGTAAAGCAGGTTGAAGGAACATGACACACCTGTCATTTCAACCTACACACCCATACCTAGCAATGCTGTTCTTAAATTTGTTAAACCTTCAGTTATGCCATTAATTTTTTCCATGGATGTGAGCTACCTTCCCTCATCCTGCTTCTCTGTTGTCTGACTAGCTTTAAATTATTGGCAAACCCATTTCTTAAGTAACAGCATGCTAATTATATCAATAAAGAACACATCCAGCTTGTTGTATTCTATGCTATAGAAACTGCCCACCAGAGTAAACCTCTGTATGGGGGGCTATGTTTGTTTGTATGTATTCTGGCTAAAGCTTGTTGGCCAGGCCCTGCCAACAGCCAAGGGAGCAGATGCGGAACTGGCCGGCTACCATCCCGTTCAGCGCCCTGTGGGGAGGAGGGAGTTAAGCGGTATGAGCTCTTACCTGGTGATGATGTTACAGCTGAGAAAGAGGCGCTGCAAGCAGGGCAGGCGGTCCAACTCAGTCTAGAAAGAGAAAGAGGGAGAGGGAGGAGAGAGAGATGGAGGGATGTGAAGAGGAGAAGGTGCTCAGGAAGAGGGCACTGCATCGTCACCGTCGTCAGAGCTCCGTATCCTTCTCCATTCCCTCAGTCACCTTGCAGCGCTCAGCTCCAGCAGACAGCATCCCCATCCACCCTGCGCATGCACGCACATTCACACATACACACACACATACAGCATGCTGCCTTGTCTGCACATGGAGAGGAGGGGCAGGAGAGAGAGGGAGAGTGAGAGAGAAAGAGAGAGAGAGAGAGAGCATGAGGAGGAAGGGGGAGGGGAGAGAGAGAGCGGAGTGTATGCTGCGCTAATGCAGAGATCCCCTGCTGCAGGAGGCTAACTCAAAATGCTCACTGGAACACAAACACACCGAGTGAGACACACTCTGAGCATCAAGCTGCTGTGGCTTAACACGCAAGAACAATAGCAGGGGTAAAATTCAATGGAAAGGGAATGGCATGGGCGTTGTTTCTTCGTTAGGCAGGCTGAGCATCAAAATCAATGCGGAAATTTAGTGAGGGGGTGGGGTGAAGAGCAGCAGCTGGCCGCCTGGTAAAATGAAGAGGTTATGCTGGGACTGAGGCAATGTCACAATCATAACATTTAGCTAATCAGATGGCAGAGTGGGAGGAAATCATGTTCAGTAGTGTCAAGGTCTGTCCTGTGCATGTGTGTGTATGTGTGTGCATGTGTGTGTGTGTGTGTGTGTGTGTGTGTGTGTGGATGCCCAGTGTTGCACATGCTGGAAGCAAAAAAGGACACTCCCAGCAGTAATCTGAATGAGCTGCGTCAGCGTCCGCCCATATTGCAGCCACCGCCTTGCAGCCTCCTCCAGAACTGTTGGCAGGCTTGTATCAAATGAGCCATCAGCCTAACATTAGGCTATGCTAACTCATCTGCAGAGAACAGAGAAGCACTGCAGTCTAATCATTGAGAAAATTTCTACATTCCCCCTCCACACATCCATTGAAATAAAGTGCAGGGTTACTTATCCTTGTTTTGTACAAGAATTAATAAACTGAACATATTTGTAGGGCACCAAAAAGACGCTCTGCCACTCTTTTGTCTTCATGAGGAAATAAAATATTAGCACTTTGCATTTTCTGGCTAAAATTCATGGACATTTGTTGAGTGCTTGAAGATCCAACTATCACTACAGCATATGTACTGCAGCTTTTCTTCCACAGGATGTTTTGAATACAGCTCTATTTGCTTGGCACAAGTAAATGAAATCATTCAAAAAAACAAACCTACCACTGCTTAATGCCATTGTACTAACAACCCACTACATCCATGGTCTTGCCTGGTCCTACTTAGCTAGATGTTTGACTGACTATGTCATAATGTTTAGAACACTTTTTGAAAGTATTTGTAAAGTCTTAAGCTGTGGAAACGCTACATGAGTTTCTCAATTCCAACAGATTATAAAAGAACTGGGAATATACACTAACTGACTGGCTTCAGCAGCTTTTTACCATGACTTAAAAACTGGGGATCACACAGTTAACGCCTGTGCCAGATGAGGGATCAGACTACACAACTTGTCACTCCAACTGTGCACACCAAACTCTCATTAAAACACCTGTGAGAGTTAACAAACACCACACTCCAGTCCAGAAGCTAGTGGTAACGCAACTTAAACTTGTTTGTCAAACGCCACTTAACGGCAAAAGAAGAGGAAGACAAAGAGTAAACAAACATTACATAAGACCCCCCCCCCTAAATAAAAAGAGGCCGAAACACATTTGGGTGAAGTAGCAGAGGTGTAGACATGGGGAGTACGAACTCTATGGACTGCAGAGGGAACTGGTAACTTTACATTCTGTATCTGGCCCATGATCCCTCCTCCTGTGTGTTCATTGGTTATTGATGGTACACTGCACCGTATGCGCATTCATAGTTTAACATTTGTTCGTGTAAATCCATATTCTTGGTTACAAGTCTGTGTGCAAACTGTTTTGTGTAAGCTAATAAAATAAGTGCGGCTTAGGGCCACAATGGCTCTTTCCACTATTTATTACACAGTCCATTACAGTCCACCAACAATGGAAATATGTACATATTTCTCAACCTATATACCAGTTACAAACTTTCATGGTGACACTCTACCATTGAAGAGTACTCACTCATATCTTATGAAGTAAGTTTAAACTTAAGGGTGAAGAATTGTGGTGAGTGCCAGTAGAAAGCAAGTAAGAAATATCTTAAGAACAAGAGAGACACACAGGACCCCCCATGTACTTCCTCCTGTTTTATAATGTACATTAATCTTACTGATCTTCCTGAGCTTTCTATATGGTCACATACCAAAAAGAGGCAAAGAACAAATAACTAACCACAGTATATAACTGATAAAGCTGAGACGGTTGCTTTGTTATAGGACTGAATTATTTTTCAGTCCCAGAAATAATACTCCACTGAGCAACTAGGTACCTGCCCAGCACAAAATGGTGAAGATACATGAACATTTATTAGGTGGCTTGAAAAAAATGACTAAAATTGGATAATCATGTTGCTCTGTAATATAATATGTCAAATCAGCTAACATGCTACCATAAGAACTTGATAGCCCAGGCTTAATGCTCCCTTGCAGTAAAGCATAGTCTCTTTGGCAGCCCTTTCTGATGTATGAAGAAAAAAAATATAATTCTTGTGACAATAGTATGTGTAACATTTTGCATAAACACGTTTGCATTCAGGCAAAGAATGTGTTGCTTGTGTAATGCTTTACAGTGCACCTAAGCAATGCATGTTCTCTTTCCTTCTTTTCAAAAAAATGCAAGTCATGCTATTCACTGCTAGCTTAACTTGACCCTCCACCGCTCTCCCAGAGTCTCTGTCTGTGCCAGTCCCTGTGTGGATGCTGGTGAAGTGGCAGCCACTGCACACTGTCTGTAGCTAAATATAGCAGCTCTGTCTCAGACACAATGATGTCATCACTGAGCTGATGTGCTGTATAACAATCGCCCACCAATGTGGTTTCTTTTTTAAACAACCAGATTGATCAGAGCCAATCAGCTGAGAGGATCTGATGTGAGGTCGGGTACAGCTGTGTTGCTGCGCCTGTGTGTGCCAACATGCCTGCAGGTGTGTGTTTGAGTCTACGTGTCTGTGCCTTCACCTCCTCATTGCGGCTCCTCCCACCCCTCACTGACAGTTTGCATGTCTTCATTTTTCACACTCATAGTGAACTCGGGCAGAGGCTTTAGTCCACAAACACAGAGCTATCACTCATCACCACTGT
The DNA here is from genome assembly GCA_029874485.1 of Naso brachycentron. Taxonomy (NCBI): domain Eukaryota; kingdom Metazoa; phylum Chordata; class Actinopteri; order Acanthuriformes; family Acanthuridae; genus Naso; species Naso brachycentron. Next base: position 5,054,383 of record JAQFJA010000001.1, read on the forward strand.
CTCTGTTGCATGCAAAAAAACAGCATTTAATAGCACAGATGCTGCTCAAACAAACACAAAACCACATAAGGATGCTGAAGGGGTTTCATAGACTGAAAGCTGCTGATTTTTGTGGCTGCTGTTCAAATAGCAGGGACTTGAGGTGTGAGCTTAGCTGACACACATCTGGCTATGGGTACTGTCACCTAGAATAGCAGATGCTGTGCACTGTGCACAAACACACATTGAGACTACAATCTGGTCTGAAGTGTGCATTGTTGTGTTGCTTTGCAGTGCAATATTTTCAGTTGCAAAACTTAGCTTGCTTTGAAATGACAGCTTTTCTATGCTCTGTGCCCTTTAACTTCACATTCTGAGGACTTGGGGATAGCAAAAAATCCTTGTTATTGCTGTTATACTGACCCTGTCTTTGATATTCAAATTCTAATATTTTCCAACATGCTTTTAGAGAAGCAATTTGATTTATTAGATCCTCTTAGTTGCCAATTTTCAACAATTCTAAAACAAAGAACAGACCAACACAATGTTAGCGCAGTGGAATTTACAGATTCTGGAGATGTGTGAACACACACACACACACACACACACACGTACAAATACACACAGACAAACGCTGACTAATGTCCAGCAGAGCTACCTAACAGAACTGCACATTTACATTTTCTGTTGCATTATTGCTAGTCTCATCACTGGCCCCACAAAAAGACAATCCATTGGAGAAACTCTCAGTAATCCATTAAGCCAGTCTGCCTCTCTGTAATGCCTTTTTGCTTTGTCTGTTTCAGCAATGATCAGGCTGACTACCCAGCTCTTCCAAACAAATTACTGTTGCTGCTGCCAAAAATGTAAAATGCATCAATTAATGAATGCCATGAGATTTCTGAATGGGAAGACCCACCTGAGAGCAAGTGTACAACAAAGGTCTTATGAAATGATGACATGCTGATTCACTGCTGAGTAATCACTTATTGTGTCGCAAGCATTAGATTCTAGTGAAATGTGTATGAAAACATAATGGATTTAATTAGAAATGTAGCAGGGTGTGCAAAGACAACTGCGCCAGATTTTACTACAACAGAACAGATGAGATGGTATAAAAAAAAAAACAAGTGTTTACGTCTAGATGCATTAAAGGACGATCTTAAAAACCTAAAAAAGCACACCTTCAGTTGGCCTAAAATATAAACTTTAAAATAAAGTAAGCATATAACATTTAATGCTTTGTAATATGTGTTGCATGATTAAGCCTAATACATGAGCAAGTCTGACATTTACTTGTAATTCACTCAGAGATTTTAATCTACCACAGAATTCCACTTTTCATCTGCCATGAATGAAAGGGAAAACCAGGACACCTGGATGATGATGGTTCTATATTTTGCGTGATACTTGCAGTTGGCAGGAAACGCCGATAATGACAGAGACTCTGCTGAATCTGCTGAAGGGTGGCATTTTAGCTCCCCCGTGTATCAAATAAAACTTTGTATCTGATAATTAGACTGGAAGTGGTTCTTGATCAGAATGTGCAGGCTGATGACAGGCTGAGTGATGGGAAAAGGTTTTAACACAGCACAATGCTGGATTTTTTGTATTTTCTACCCCAAAAAGCAGGAAAGGGTTTAGGGGATTTGCATACAAATGAAGGGGCCTGTTTTGGCATGCACTGTTCTGTTTATCAGATTAAAACTATAGAAACCAAGGGGAGTGAATGTTCGTGTTAAGAATATCTAGTTTCTCTTTCACTGCTCTAGGAAGTTGGTGGAAAGTTGTGGGTAATGAGCTACGTCTCCCTAGGTAACACCAGCAAGATACATTTCACCACAGACTTTCTCACAAAGATTCCATTGATGTAATTTCTGTGTTTGTTATTTTGTGACAGAAAAAACATGTGATCCCATAACAGAGGAAACAGTAACTATCCAAAGGACCTGGTCCAAAGAAGTGACATAAAGATGAAAGACAAAGCACGCTACTAGCACTGTTATCCTAAGAGAAGCATTTCCCCACAGAAGAGCTGTCAGGGTGTATGACTGTGTTTATTTGTTCTTTAAAATGAAGTTTAAAAAAAAAAACTCTACTTGGAAACTTATCATAGGCAGCTGCAGGAACTTTAGGCTACTAGTCGTCAATGCATGTATGTGATGCAAATAAGCACAGCTGCCTCATTGTACAAGGTCAGAACTTGGAGGCTGCAAACAGATCAGCAGAAAAATGACTGCTACTACTTACTGAAATATCATGTAACACGTTTATATCGTTTCCAACTCCTACATGTGGAAAAGAAAATTATGGAAGCCCAGACAGGCAAGTTCAAAAAAAATCTGGTCATCCATTTTCCAAGTCTGATCTAAAATATTGTTCTCTTATTTTTTTAAGACTTAAGAAGACTTGAAAGAAGAGGTTTGTCAAGGCAGTCAGACAGGATTATTTCATCAAAAAAAAAAAATCATGTGTTGAAACAGATGAATTAAATTTAAGTTTCAGCAACATTTTTCCAAGTTACTCTTTTTTGTCATCTAAGGAAAAAGGGGATTTTATTTCACCATGTCCCCAAGTGTTTGTCTTGTAGTACACATTTGAAAGAAGTTGCCACAAAAAACAAACATTTGCACTTGTTTCCACAGACAACAAAAATTATGTAAATAAATAAGTAAATAAAATAGGGAATTTGGACCGACAGTCCTGTTGTTTTTCTCACCTATTAAGTCATAAAAGGAGATGAGACTATTATTTAGACCAGACTTAGAAAATTAACTACAAGATTTTATTTTATTCTATTATTTCTTTTTTTTGTTTGCCTTTCAGGGCTTCTGAAACAACACTGAAGCCCCACAAAAGAAAAGGGCAGAAAATTCAGTCTTGCTTATAACAAGACCTTCTTCATTATGAACGGTTGGTGCCTTTTCCTTTATATGAAGTAGAATAGTGAGCACGCAGTGAATAAAACACTTTAAGCTGTTGCTAATTGGGGAAGAGGCCCCTCACCACCACAGAGATGCAGTTGTGTCCTAGGTTGATTTCAGTCAAACAGTCCAGGCCCTGCAGTTTTTCCACTCTGGAGATACTGTTTCCTGCCAGGTTCAACACTCGCAGCTCACTCAGGTGAGACATATTTTCTATCCTGCGGATCTGTATGAAAGACCAGTGAGAAAAAGGTAATGTTACCATAATGTTATGTAAAACAGCAATCTAGATAATTATAATGAGACACAGACACAGAGGGAGGAAGGGTTAGCAGAGCATAACACACAGAATTGTATTCATTCAGCGCTCTCTCACATTCAAATCATTAAGATTAGATGATTCACATCGATTTAGTTATTCTCTGGACCTTTTTTAATTATGACTGTTCAGTTTGTTATAATATCCTTGTGTTTTATGTGTTTAGTGTTTGGTTTTTAATTAGTTTTATTCTGTGGTGTTTTCAGTGTTTTGTAAGTGTGTTTTGAAAGGTGTTTTAAGAACGAGCATTCGCAATAGCTGCAACCAGCAGCTAAAAATGTTACAATTTCCTCTTGCACAAATATAAAAAGTAGTTTATTGTATTGAGAATATTAAATGCATTGTTGGGATGCAAAATATTGTATACTTTTTTATGTTACATCCTTTCCTTACTGTATATTTGGAAAGAAATAAAGTAAAGAAAAAAATTACTGTCGGCAATGATGCCTCCCACAAGAGTCTGTAGTCTACGAAAAAACAGTTGATGAGTTATGGGAGGGGGCGGGGCTAAGGTGTAAGAGCAGGGAAAGCCATGACCAATGAAAGTGTTTGTGTGTGTGTGTGTGTGTGTGTGTGTGTGTGTGTGTGTGTGTGTGTGTGTTTCTACATATGTGGGGTCCTAAAGTGGAGCCTTTTTGTTACAAGCCACTCCCACTGCCACGCCCCCTTTTCGCCATTTGGTGCGAACAGTTAATCAGCTGTCCTTTGGCTCATGACCAACCTTTCCACTAAATCTTGTAGAAGTCTGTGAATCCAGTTGGAAGTTATGTACCTTTTTGCAATAGGCCACTTCCATTACCACGCCTCCTTTTAGTCCATTGGTATGAACACAAACACACACCTTCACACACATGCGCACACTTAAATTCCATTCCTAATTTCAGCCCCCTGGGACAAAAACTGTGGTCTGACAGAGCGAATTACGGAGCTGCTGATTGCAGCTAATGAAGTTTAATGTTATTACTATAATTGTTAGCGTACACACAGCTG
>JAQFJA010000001.1:5101041-5112522 GCA_029874485.1 Naso brachycentron
GTGTGAATGTTGGTTCATGTGAGCCCCCTCCCTTCGGAACCATTGGCCCCCACCCCCTTTATAAAATGCCACAGCGAGTGAGGAGCAGCTGAAGTATTTTTTGGATTTAATCAAGGCCCAGCTAACGTTACAGACAGACGAGTAGGAAGATTAACATCACAAGCTGTTCAATAATCACATAGATATTGTTATATTATGTTGTGATATGGGCTGTTTTTGTCAGTTGTAGTGCTTTAGTCTGCTGTGTTTTTTTTACGTGTTTTGTTGTATGAACCTTAGGCCGCGTGAGTCTAATGACCCACCGCACAGATCAGTTGAAAGACTCCTACTAAAGGCTCTTCTTCCCTACGTGTAGTAATCACAAAATAACAGTACTTTGTGGGTAGCCAAGGTTGCTGTCTGTCTGGCTGCAACATTCCCAGTTATTTAATATTGTGAAGTTTTTAATAACAAGGAGTTTTTGGTCTGCCAGAGCCTGAAATTCATCTCAAAGCAAACATGGCACTGACCATGTTCAGGTTTGCTGAGAGCAGGTGGGAAAAAGGAGGTGTGGTCAACACGCTGGTTTGTTTTGGTGTAAAAGCTGGTACAGAACTGCGGCCACCAGCACTGAAACGTTTTTGTCCATAGCTCCTTTAACAGATGGATTTCTGGATGTGTGTCCCTTTAATTTTATTCAGGACTTAAGAAGATATGAGCTCAGATTTTAGGAACGCAAAGAGCAGCTACTGTCAGATTGTGATGAATTTGACATGAGGTGCAAACTGACTGCTGTTCGCACTGCCGGAGTGAAGAGCATCCTTCAGGGAGGAACGCTATATTTCACTCTGACAGAATGAACGTTAAGCAATAAGAGGACACCAGGTCTCGAACCAACCTGACCAGAGTGAGGCTAGTCTGAAAGGGATGGGTTACCATGGTGACGAAGGTCTGGATTATTTAAACATCCTTTATGAAACAGAATGTCTTAAAAATAGGCCTTTTTAAAAACATCACACCATAGCTGTTGCTTCCTCTCTACACTGATGAGGTGTAACATGTTTGATAAGTTTTAGCAAATCGATACGTCAAAAACACAATCAGATCCCTGCTGGTGCACCTGATGGGATTTTTACTTCACTGCTATTGGTTGATAAAATTGCTCTGCATCTAGACGCTTTGAAAATGTGCTTTTATTATGCAGTGAGCGACTGATTAGGGGCGGCTCTGGATCGTGCCACAGAGCACCATCTTTAAGACAGCATGCCACTTTTGTCACCTCCCTCCAACTGGCATCAACAGCAATCTCTTGACTCTGGCCTTTAATATGGAACTGTGTTGTTATTGGTGCTGGCTGAGGTGCTGCCATCTGTGTCTCACATGCTGGGAAACCAGCTGGGGTGCTCAGCTGACTCACAGTTGTCCTGAATGTGCCGATCTGAAGAAACACAGTGCCCTCAGCTGGTACAAAGCAGCAACAGTTGATTTATGAAGCATTATAGAGCAATGTAGGTTTTGTGTCCATGCTGATTTGCAACACTGGTTTGGACTTGAGGCATGTTTGCTGATGCCAGCTGGGTTACAGTGGGAAGAAACTTGTTCGTTTCATGGTTGCATGTGTTGTTGCAGCTCATGTTTGCCTGGAGACTGTATTCATGTTCCAGGTTCTTTCCAGGGTTTTACCACATCTATAAAACCACAAATCTAAACTCTCACGAGGAAAAACTCCTATTAAAACCTCAAAGGAGATGGGTCACTCGTTACAAAGTATAATTATGATTTAAAACTCTTATTTGTACTGGGTTTCAATTTCCAGTTCTAGGCCTCGGCCAGCTGGGTGAGCTTGGACAGGCCTGCCTGGTGACTCACTTTGCCAATCTTGCGATGGTCTCTGTTCTTGGCCTCCTCCTGGAAACGCTCCCACTCCTTCAGCATCTTTGAGTCAGGGAAGGAAATCCCATAGATCCTCTGCAGAGTCTCCATGTCAGAGCGGCCCTCCCAGTAGGTTGAAGAGTTCTGATGACAGATGAAAAGAAAAGAATTACATATTAACAGTTTTATCCATTAGGACAAGATTATAATTTTTTAGATTACTAGCAACAAATGCACGACTTGAGAACAGAATAAATTTGACATTAAATTAACATTAGGTCTTGTGTGTGTTTCCCAAATACCTTGTAGATCTTCATGGCCTTGATCTTGCCTGTGTGTCTGACATGAGGACCTCTGCACAAATCAATCAGGGGCCCACATCTAACAGGGATTCAGAAATTACACAGCAGTGAGCTTTGCCCAAAAAGAACTCACATATTCCCTTTAAATGAAAACACCTCATTAATATTTCATCCTCTCTGTTATAACAGCCTTGCCTGTAGACTGTAGTTGTCGGGGTGGTGACTTTCTCATTCAGAATGCGGCACTTGAATTTGTTGTACTAAAGGATACAAACACAGTGGGTTAGTGAGAGGTCATCGGAGGTAAAACGATTTAATATTTTTTGTCTTGATTTAAAGAATCCAGGCTGTCAGTTAATGGCTAGAGAGCGTTTCTCTCCTCGGTGAAAACAGAACATTTCAGAAACTGGACAACAAATATGAAACAACTCAGTCCTTCACACAAGTGGAGGATCTGCTGACAACAGATGAGAGCGTTCTCACTTTGAACATCTTCAGCAGTGTCTCCTTGCTGATCTCCAGCCTCTCAAAGGGCTGCTTTTCCTTCATCACTGCTTTACACAAAGTTTCCAGGTCCCCGAACTCCGAGCTGGACACTCCCCTAGAAACAAGAGACATGCTCAGTTCATATCAAGTGCTGCTCTCACAAGTATCATGACATTTCTGTAGTGATCTTATTGTGTTTGACAGGACAATCCTGTGTTCAAATTACAGGAAGGGACAGCTATGAGTGCTCTTTTTGGCCCAACAAAGCAAAACATCTGTTCCATGATTACATAAACTTCTAGAGTCATGTCTGAATTAGAATTACAACATCCCAGTTTTATGCCATATTTAATCTTTTGGATATGAAATGTCATCACTTCATCACTTTATGCTACTAAACATTTGAATGAATTTTTAGTATATTCAGCAAATTACTTCTAAAGTTATGACCAAAAATGTGTTTTATGAGATCAAGGTGACCTTTGACCACCAATTTCTGATCACTTCATCCTTGAGTCCAAGTGGATGTTTGTTCTTAATTTGAAGAATTTCCCTCAAGGTGTTCTTAAGACATCATGTTTACAACAATGGGACAAATAGACGAATGGACGATCAACCCAAAAACATAATGACCAAATTATACATTATTTCAGAAAGAACACCACATAAATTAGGAAATCTGGCCAAACAGAAAAGACATTAATAAATAAATAAAAAATTCTTGCTCACTTTGGTCCCTCCAGGAACATGTCGTAGTAGAAACCGTTCTCAATCGGGGGTCCATAACACAAACAACCTCCATAAAAGTGCTCCATTGCCTCCCCCAGGATGTGAGCACTGGAGTGCCAATACACCTGGGACACAAGATACAGATGTGTATATCAAAAACTTGCAAAACAACAACAACAACAACAACAACAACAACAACAAAAACAAGTCTATTTAAAATGAAGCAAGACGGCAGCTTGTGTGCTGTGGTTTGAACCTAATCTAATACATCAAACACTAAGGTAGGAATGCACAATACTGAATAGAAAAACGCTTTTCTCGGACTGTAATAAAAAGACTGAAGACTGCAAAATTCAGTAGAAAATATGCTAAATATGTCCTCTATTATGAACCCTTTCAGAGGATTTAACTCCTTTTTACCCCTGTGTATTTGCATATGTAGGAACACAAGGAAGCATATCATAATGTACATACACTGAAAAACATCTCTGACATTTGCCATGTGTTAAAAAGTTTTTTATTAATAAATTGTTGTTGCACTCACAGCCTGAGCATCCTCATTGTCAAAGCGCAAGATCTCGAGAGAGCAGTCCTGCTCGAGAGGTCTGTCCAGGTCCCAAAGCTCCCCATTCACCCGAGAAATCACCGCGTTGTCGGCCAGGCCCTGGCTGAAAGATTGAAGAGCAAGATAGATGCCTCACAGAAGCTGTGTGCACTCTTAGGAGTGACCTTAAAGAGAGGAACCATCCTTTATGATGCATTAAGTAATTCTAAGTGAAAGTAGTTCTTTGCAGTTAACTCAATATATATATATATACATACATAAAGCAAAGTCTCTCTCTAAGGTCTCTGCATGTTTTGAGGTTAATCCTGTAGGTTAATAATTGATCTGTTGATCATATTCTCAGGCATTAAATGATGACAGCGGTGTGGACTGAACATTTTTGGATTTGCACAGCCGTTTAGGTCCTGACCTGATATCACAAGCCAACTGGTATGGTGTAATGAGCCAAGCCTTGCCCGTCACCTTGCGTCCGTCTGGCAGCTCCACAGTGATGGGCTTGCTGTCTGCAGCTTTCTTTGCCAGCAGGGCATCACTTTCCCTCTTCAGCTCCGCGTAGAGGCTGAGGCGTTCTGCGACGTACGCAGGCCAGAGCTTCAGCTACAGCAGAATATACAGGAAACAACCACAGCCAAGATGATTAGCGAAAGGCGAGACTAGAGCAAAAATGTACTTTGTTCTTTGTGATAAATACAAAAGTTATGTTCATGTTGATGCGACAGTGGGAAAACAGTATAATTTCAATGCCACCTGGTTGATAAATATTCACCTCTTTCACGCCTCCTCCTCCTCCTCCATGTCCCTTTTCCTCCTTCCTCTCCTTCTTGTTGTTCTTCTCACCTGGTTTGGTATCTGGGCTTGCCACCTGTTCACAAACAGAGAGGGGTGTGTGTGTGTGTGTGTTTCTGAGTCACATTATCAGTGTATTAATAATGTGTGCAGTATTGTCAAAGCGTGCACACACTTGACACTGAGTAAGACATCTATTTCTGGAAACAGGGTAGCACAGTTTGTCATCTGGTTTCACTGGATAGCGGCCTGCTACTCGTAACAATGTACCACCGCTAATATTCGCCTCCTCTTATTACAGATGAAGCCATTTAAACATTTCCCGGCCAAGTCTTTACCTTACTGCCAGCCCGGTTGTTCGTCTGCTGCACGCTGCTGCTGGTGTTTTTCTCAGAAACTTTGCCACATTTCACTCCTTGTGGTCTCTTGCCCTGCGCCTCCGACAGCTCCTGCTCCGCCTGCAGACCCCGCCGGAGGTGGAGCAGCCGGTACCTGAGCTTCTCATTCTCGGTCCGCAGGATCTCCAGCTCCGGGGGAACCTTCGCCGCACCGCAGGCATCCAGACCTCGGCCTAATCCATCGCGCAGAGAGGAGATTTCCCGGGTGAGGAGGCGAATTTGCTGCTCCTGGGCAGCCAAACGTGCAGCCAGGGACTCCGCCATCTTTAAATGACCAGCATCATGACAGCTGACTTCCGGCGACTGTCTTTGAAAATAAAACCGCTATTTACATGCAAGCAAACAGAGTAATCCACGGGATTTAAAAGGAAATAATCTACGCTTTTCTTTCTTTTTTTAAAAAACATAAATAAAAACTATGAATATAAATAGAAAAATTTTCATTTATGATTTACATAGCAAATTACGTAAAATTTGAGTCATCTGGCAGAAAAGAGAAGAGAGAAGAAATTACAAATAATAATAATAATAAATTACAATGTGAATGAATGTTGTGAATTGTTAGCCTACCGTATTTTTTGACAGATGAGGTACAATTATTTTGTATCTGATCTTAAAAATCTCCTCTATTTTTCCCCAATATTTTTGTATGGATCATTTAAAGGTAAGTTATTTATTTGCAGGCGTGTCTCCTCCTTTTAATAATTTCCTCTCGGAATCTACAGTAACGGAGGACCGGCGCTAGGTGGCAGTAATATGTTTTCTGACCACATTTAAATGTCAGCTGATCGCTGCAGTGCAGCGTGGGGACCTGTGGCAGTAATGTAAACATTTACTGTGCATTTGTGTGCTGTGGATTTGTTCGCCCGTTGGTACGTTTCAGCTACTTGTCTGATTTTCAATACGCGGAGACGTCCTGCTAATTGCTACAACTTTATTTTTGGCTAACGGTTAACTGACTGTACCTCTGCAGTAGTTTTATTCATGCTAATGATGCTAGCAGTGACAGTTCATTACCAGAACAGCAACTGCTACGTTAGCTAGCTAGCCAGAACTCAGAGAGCTGACTCAGGAACAAATGTACACTGTATACAGTTTAAGAGCAAACTGACTTTCCATTCCAGCACAGACCTGCAGAGAAGTTTAATGTCGCTGCCGTCAACATGGCCTCAACCTCCGGCTTTGCTCCCCCAAAACTGGCTGACTTTATCCTCACAGAGCGACTTGGCAGTGGCTCATATGCTACAGTATACAAAGCCTACAGGAAGGTGAGTTTGTGGAGGAAAGTTTGAGGCTCTCACATTTCACGTTGAGTGAAGTTTAAATATATTGTTAAAAACTGAAAGTGAAAGCTGAGGTCTTAGTTGCTGACTGGTTCATTTCAGGGGGACAACCGAGAGGTGGTGGCAGTGAAGGTGGTTGGGAAGAAGACTCTTAACAAGGCGTCAACAGAAAACCTGCTCACAGAGATTGAAATGCTCAAGACTATGCGTCACCCTCATATAGTGCAGCTGAAAGACTTTCAAGTAAGCTCAGTTACAGCTTTTAGATTTATGGTAGCTAACACAAGGAATGTATTTGGACTGAAACACATTTTTCGGTACATACTAGGGGTGGGAATCGCCAGAGGCCTCGGGATATGATATTATCACAGTACTGCGATATGTTGATTATTGAGAAATCTCATATTGCAATTTTCTCACTTTATTGAACCGCAAGTCATTTTCCCAAAGTCTGCATCAGCATCATATGTTTCATCCAATATGATACATTTTTCAGTCTATTCATCTCCCTTAAGTGATTTTTAATTGCATTTTTTATTACCTTGCTGGTGAGCATGTAGCACCATCTAGAGGACTGAAAAGTCAACTGATTCTTATTATTTTACTATAGTTTTTTTCCCACCACCCCAGTACATACAGTAAGGTCTACGTTTGTGAATCTATTCATGACAGCGCAAAGACATCTCTCACTATGTAGAGATGGTTACCAAGTCTGTGCATTGTGATCAAAAGCAAAAGTCCTGGTGCTGTTTTGAATTTTTCCCCGAGTGTCTGAATTCTTCTCTTTCATCAGTGGGATGCTGAAAATATTTATCTGATCCTGGAGTGGTGTTCTGGTGGAGATCTTTCCCGCTTTATTCGCAGTCGCAGGATTTTACCAGAGAGAGTGGCCCGGCGCTTCCTGCAACAGATAGGTGAGTCATTGTCCGACCTGGTTACAGTTGGTGTGCTCTGTCATTTTCTTGTGTATTTTGGTACTAACAGATAAACAGATGAGATAGGGCTACACAGTTAATCGAAATTTTACTCAAAATCGCAATATGACCCACTGCAATTTTTTAATCGCGGGGAGGTGTGATTTTTGTGACAGGTAAAAAGTGCGTCAAAATACCATTGAATTCAGATACTGCGGTGCTGCAGAGTTGTCCTGGCCTACACATCATATTCTACAGACTTAAGAAAACATCTTTGAGGTTACACATTCCTGCAAAAATAAAAGCATAGTAATTCTAATATGCTTATTTATGAAAAAGAGAATATTGATGTAAAAATGATCATTCTCTCTAGTATCGCCAATCATATTGCAATCTCAATGCAAATAATCACAATTAGCCCTAAGATGAGATATAATTTTTAGATTTTTCATCACCACAGCAGCATTGTTTCCATGTCAATAGCTTCTTTATGCAACTGATAACATTATTACTTTTTTACATTTAAAGTTTTGACAGGTTTTTTTGTTAGCCATGCATACATTAAATTGAGTGTGGTATAAATAACATAATTCTTAGGAAAGGTTTTTCCTAAGTGCTAAGTGCTTTTGGACTTCATAATGTAGGCTGAGTTTAGTGTCACATGTTTCTCTCATAATGTAACTGTATGTGTTTGCACAAACAGCCTGTGCACTCCAGTTTCTGCATGAGCGCAACATCTCGCACCTGGACTTGAAACCCCAGAATATTCTGCTCAGCGGCTCTGTCCTCAAACTAGCAGGTGACCTCATGCCCCCCTCACCCAGTCAAGTACACATTAACTGAAATGCATGTGATTAAGATCCTTTCAGCAATGCTGTTAATTCTGCAAACCTGGAAAGTTGGCTTTTTGGTCTCACAGGCCACTTTTGCTTCTTCATGTCGTATTAACATATCAAAGGGTTCTTATATTGTATTTAAAAATATGGCTTTAAACAACTCTCCTTTGTGTATTTTGCATCATAAATATGTCGGTCGGTTGTCCTGCACAGGAGTTTAAAAGTGTTTCAGGAGAATTGTTCCCACTCAAATCTCTCATAGTGTTGTTGCGTTCTGATTTGCTGTCAGATTTTGGTTTCGCTCAGTACATGTCACCATGGGACGAGCAGAGTGTCCTGAGGGGTTCTCCTCTTTACATGGCTCCTGAGATGGTGTGCCGACGCCAGTACGACTCGAGGGTAGATCTCTGGTCAGTGGGAGTCATTCTTTATGGTGAGTGCTTCACTTTTACATTTCACATTCAAAAGAGATGAAAAAGGAAACACAAATACATTCAACATGAGCAGCAGCTTCAGAGAAGCTTTATTGAATCTTTAATTAAGCATTCCAATGACCAAAATGTTTCATCTGCAAAATCTGGTTTAACTGTGTCTGTGATCCCCTTTAGTATTAATTCTTCGAATGTCTGAACATCAGTTCTTTTTTAGCAATAAAAAGCTTGTCAGCTGACTGGCCTTGGCACTGAGTAGGCCAGTAGAAAAATTTTGCCATTAACCAAACTATAGCTGACTGGTTTGCTCAAACTAAAATGAGATATGTTTAAGTTAGATAATTTTATTTTAACAGCAGTATGAACAATTGACCCATGCACACCTTTTACCTTCATGCACGTTAGCTGCATTCATTTTCATTGTTGAAATTCTGTATTGACTGCAGAGGATCCATTTGCAGAAATCTAATTAAAGCTGTTTGTGTGCATGCAGAGGCGCTGTTTGGGCGAGCTCCATTTGCGTCAAAGTCATACACAGAATTAGTAGAGAAGATCCGAAGTAATCAACCTGTTGAGGTAAGCGTTAAGCAATAAAGAAGTTACTCATTAATAAAATGCTGACTGAGACAGTCGACAGTGCTGCTTAAAAAGCAAAAACAAATGTCTCTCTATTCACACTAGTGTTCTAAAATAGTTCCACAATGTGCTGCTTATTTATAATTTGAGGTATGCACATGTCGACCATACCTCCCATGTCAAATACTTTATAATTTCTGGAGTAACAGAAACCTGCAAAAGCAGCAGTGCTTATTTTGACGTGAGTTTCCAACACACAAAGTGCTTCAGTGATTGTTTCAGCAGCAGTAACACAATGCAAACATAAATACACAAATGACATCACCTGGAAATAAGAACTTAAAAAATTTCAAGTAGTCTTGCAATGGCTTCAATCAAGTTTGCACATTGTCCTTGCAGTTTTAATGCTCTCACCGAATAAAAGCCAAAATGCAAATATTTAAAAACATAACATGTTTTGTTAAATGTATGTGTTAACTTGCAGTTTCCCCTGTAGAATGTAAAGCAAATGTGACTGAATATTGCCTTGTTCTGTCCTTGTTACATTAAATTAAAAACACTGTACTGCTGAGTCTAGTTACTGTTGTTTAATTAAATCTTTTTTACCATTTAGCCACTAGATGGCGTACTTTCACAAAACACTCTTATCTTCTCCGTCACCTGAAAGTGAGAAGAACAGTCTGAGCTATGAATAAAAAATATTTCCATGTTTTTTGACAGGATTATTTAATATTTCTAATTATGACCTGTTAAGAAACACAAGTTGATCATTTTCATCAGTCACTGGGTCAGCTGACTAATGATCTGTGTGTAAAAACTTTATTATCGTGGTATAAAATGCTAATTGGATGTTTTAAGACTTCATAAAGAGTTTTCTCCTGAGTTTGATGTGTTGAAATGGCAACTGAAAGTCATGGTTGTGTGTCTGCCTTCACCTGCTGCATACACAAACCAAATGTCAGTTACCACAACACAGCAACAGTTGAGGATAACAGTACTTTTAATGATGTAGGGCTTTCAAAACACTTGAATTCTTGTGTCACACATTAGGCTTGAGCTCAATGGGTTGCATTAGCCTATGGCCAGTTACCCCGGGATTCACTGAGTTTAAGGTCATCTTTTGATAAAAAGTAGCGATGTGAGACCAGAAGGTCTCTGGCAACAATCTGCTGTCCTTTTCCCTCGGATTGTCCTGTGGATTGAGTGTAACATAATAAGGTTGTGTTTTGTGCATCAGCTCCCTCCTGGGGCCCGGGTATCCAAGGACTGCAGAGACCTTCTGTTGCGGCTGCTAGAGAGAAATCCAGATGCCCGGATCACCTTTGCAGAGTTCTTCACCCACCCTTTTGTGGATTTGGAGCACATGCCAAGTGCAGAGAGCCTTGAGAAAGCGGTAAGAGAGCAAGAAGAAAGGAAAGTATGTGCTTACATGTGTGTGTCTACTCTAGACGACCGTGAATAATGCGTGTGTGATTGACTGAGCATATGTACACATGTGTTGGTAGGTTTATGCTCACGCCTGCCTCACATGTGCCTTCACGCATGACTCTGCATGCATGCAAAAGCGGTGGAAAGCTGCACCAGTTTGCATTCAGTGATGCCAGTTCTGATTTCCTCTTTTCAGAAAGAGCTGGTGCTACAGGCCGTTCAGAAGGACCAGGAGGGGGAGAGGTCCGCAGCTCTCTCTCTTTACTGCAGTGCCCTTGAGCATTTTGTCCCTGCTATTCACTGTAAGAGCAACAACCACTCTCATATCCTGTCTGTGGCTTAAGCCCTTCAACAATGCTCCGCCTTTTCTTCCACCACAATAAACTGGCAAAGTAAACGCACTTAATGAAAAACCAAAACATTTCTTCTCTCCGCCCCCTCCAGACGAGACAGACCGACAACGTAAAGATGCCCTCAGGCAGAAGGTAGGCCCCAAAGCACTCCCCACATTCACATTTGGATTACTTTCAGTTTTCAATTGGTCTTTTTTTTTACACTCCAGTGGCTTTCACTTGGAATGTATTCTCCTCTATGGATACCATATGCTGTGGATGGAGAGCATATGGCTTGGTTGACATGATTAGGTTGAGTCAATGTAAGAGGACTTCCCACAGGTCAGCCAGTATGTGTCCAGAGCTGAGGAGCTGAAAGCCCTGGTGGCCTCAGACAACAGACTGAGCTTTGAGGAGGCCCGGACCTCCAGGGATGTCCTCCGAGGTAATGAACACAGCTTAATGCAGAGGTGGGGCCACTGTATGTCAGCATGAGCCTTGTTTGGTCAGGAGCTGTATGACAGGCAACACAAGTAATGCAGTATTTGTTTTTGTATTTTGTTC
>JAQFJA010000001.1:5181761-5197473 GCA_029874485.1 Naso brachycentron
CCAGGTTTGCTACCAAGCCATCTTGCAGGCGGGGGGCATTCCAGTCCCGCTTGTCCTGTAAACAACTAAGGTGGTAGCAGAGGCAAAACAGAACGGTTAGAAATCTAAAGCACTCTACACAGGCAGTGAAGGCCGCAGTATATCCGAAGCACTTATTAGAGCCTCTGTCTAAAAGAAACCCACTGACTGGAACAACAAATCTATTTGATGGAACTAAGTTCACTGACATCTCAAGGTTTTAGCAAGTTGATACACTGATACATGTTTGTTCCTTGTTGAAATGTGTACGTTTTGCTAATTGCACGGCTGCTCTGATTTATTAGCAACAGGTTGCTGAAATCTCAATGCACAGTATCAGGAAACTGGCATTAGTGGAGAGGCTATTTTGGTTACTGGTATTTGTTTATGATGTAACTTGAAAAAGAATACAAAAAATAAGAATATTCATCTCCTGACAGGAGTCAGTGCTGTTGCTTGCTGAAACAGTTCAGTCGTGTGAACTTGCTGCATTAGCTTTTAACCTAGAAAAAGAAGCAGCTGCCCTTTTAGAACGTAATCGTTAATATAAGTCTAGGACTAAAAACAAATATGGAAAATGAGAAAGAGTTGAGACAGTTTTAGCTGAGCTAGTGTTCAGGCTGGTTGTGGGAAAGCAGAAACGAGTATTAATGGCCTTTACTCATTTAATATTAAGTGGGTCAAGAACAGTATTGTTTACAAATACAAGACACATTTCGTATCGGACAAAATTTAGTTTGCAGTCGATTTATGTGACTATCAAAAAGAGGACATTATATACATTTATTAATGATTAATAAGTTAACTTGTATTCAGTATTGCACTTGCAAAATTCCAGTTCTTACTACATGATCGGTAACTCAGGAAAACAAAACTTGTAAAGTATAATCATGTGTAACTCAAATAATTAGGTTTAAAAAAAAAAAAAAAAAAGCTTTTCAACACATTCCGCAAAATATCATTAATGGCCATGATTGCAGCTTGGAGGGTTTTAAGAGGTACAACGTGGAACACTTTCAGTAAAGCCGCCTGTCTTCTTACCCTGGTGACTCCAATAATGGTAAGTACATCTCCTTTACAGAAGGGCAGGTCCTGTTCGTTGGCAGTCTGGAAGTTGTACTTGGCTACACACTCTGTGCCAGTCGACCATGGTGCCTACATTACACAAGACAGACAGGAAGTTAACATTACCTGCAGTGATGTGTGAGGTGCTGAACTGAGGTATTTGTGACAGACAGGCTAAAACACACAGCAACAGAATCACCATTAGAAGGTAACGAGACAGCGATGGGGCATGTTAGGTGGGCATCAAAGGCTGCTTCACAATGTGGTGACAGTGTGGTTCAGTCATTAACACTATAACGTCACAACAACAAGATCCTGGGTTTGCATCTGTGTTCTGCATGTTTTTCACATGTTTATGAACTTTTCTTCAATATTCTTAGGACGGGAATGATAGTCTAATAATATTTTGAATGTCTTCATTCTGTACACAGTTCTATGTGATATAAATGTGTTTGTCAAATGGATAAATTAAACATATCTCACAACGCTACACAAACGGAGCAAAAAAATCTAAGCATCCTAAAATCTAAAACAATACCTGCTTACTGTGAGGGACAATACATTTTTGCTGGCTCATATAAACTGAGGCCTTTAAACTGCAGTTACCAAATATTACTTGAGAGGCTAGTTGCACTCATTGTCACTGATTTTGAATTCTATAAAAGTGGCAGCTACATGCCTCAAATACAAATGTAAAAGCCAGCACGGAGAAGGATGTTAAGTGTATTCAGTTTGCAGTGTTAGATCAGTACAGTGGTGTGATCAAAACCACACAACAGCATGAATGAGATAAAATGAAAAAAGCCTGAGTACAAAGCAGCAGGTGTGAGTGAGCGGGTGGGGTCCTTGTACGAGCTGCTTTATTCCTGACAGAACAAGCTGAAAAGTATCTGATGCAGCCTCAGCCAATACTACATAATGAGTTTGGATTGTTGGTGACAACTGCGACTGAGGAAAAAAACCTTGCTTCTCCACTGGTACTAATTCTAATGTGGTCAGTTGAACCAAAGGACTTGATGAAACTGTTTTTGCGGGACTGAGTGTTTTGCTGTGGAAGTTTCCTTGATGATATTTAGTAATCTAAATATCATCAAGGAAACCCCCATTAAATGGCTGGATGCTGGTTGAAGCACAACACTCTCTGAACTGCCAACCTTTTGATCATAGGTTTTTACGATTACTAATAGGTCACACAGCTGTCACTCAAAATGTTCTGTCAACAACATTTTGTGACCTCTTCACCTCTAGAAAGACAGAGTAGTTTCAGAAACACAACATCTTCAGCTAGAATTGCAATGAATCATTAATGCGTTTTTCCTGCTATAAACCACGGAGTTTGTGTCGGCGTCTAGAGGCTGAAATATGCTGAGTAATATGATATGGTTATTGATTGGGACACAACATGAATTATTAATTGCAACAGAGATTCACTATAATCAAAACTTCAGAGCTAGTAAAAGCAAAAGAAACTAAATTTAAAGCATATGTCACAACCTGACTTGTATGTAGTCTTTTTAAATTTGGAAAAAGTAAAGTTTTGACAATTTTCATCTGACTTCAGTGCAGCACTGTGGTGTGTGACAAGTTTAAAACAAAGTGGATCAAGGAGGACATGTAGAGGCGGAGGAGAGAAAGTAATCCTACTTTGAAGCTTACACGGGAAAAGCATTAGTTAAACCACTGAGACGGATGTGTGCAGACCAGCTATTGATACATTATTACAGGCATGGTTTCTTTTTACTGCACCTGAGTCTCTGTACAGATTCCCTTACATGCTCATCTATGTTTACATTTACATATGTTATCAGTTAAGTCAACGGTCACTTACAACAAACATGAAATTCTGCTGAAACTATGTGTCGCTTAATAAATACAAAAAATGAATTCCCAACAATTTTAATTGAATTGATTAATAAGCAAAAACAGCAGTAATTTTTCAATGTGGAAACTAGGCGTTTCTTTCGATTTAAAAAAATTACTAATTTTACACAGAAGATCTTTTGTGTTTGGTAACTTGGTGTGAAAAAACAAGGCAAACAAAGATTTTACACTGAAACTGGGATAGAAATTTAACATAATATTTTGTCTTTTTATAGACCTATGAAAACATTAAAAAAAAAAGCTGATTAATTGGTTTGAGAAAGAAACATCAGCTGCAGCTTCTTCCACAAAGAACTTTTTAACTTCTGCCTCACCTGCAAATATGTGTGTTATACATGTAGCAGCTGATAGTGTGACTCAATGCGATTGAGGTATGGACCGCACAGAATAGCCATGTGCTAACCAGAAGAAATTATTTTCAGGCACAGTGTGTAAATCAACGTTACAACCCACTGTAATCTTTTTACATGCTGCAACTTCATTTTGCAAAAACTACAGGTCTCACATTCCACAATCTGCGATAACAAGCCGTAAAATAACTCATCAGTTTCGATTCTCAAGTTTTGAACACTTTTCTTTGCTTCTTGGAAATCCAAATGAGCGTGTGTATGCCGTTGCACATACGTGAGTCCCTTAGTGCATGCACTATGTGTGTGAGATGATAGGAAATGTAGACAGGGTAGTGTTTCAAAAATATAGAAATCTGTACACTAGGTCATTAAATGAATGGAAAAAAATTAAAATAAAATAAAAAATGCAGCATTTTTTACTTACGTGCATCCCAGACATGTTGAAGGGAATTGGGCAGCAGCTGTCCTCAGGCACGTAGCGGTCAGTGTTCAGCTAGTACCATCAGAGCTGTAACAAGATAACAAACAAAAAAGAAATTACAAATACAACAAAAAAAGGGTTTATTTTAAAGGCTAAATGCAAGCTATGTTCTGAAATTAGCACATTTCTTGGGGCTTTCTCTCACAACTTGTGACTTGTACGGGGGAATAACTGAGGGAAAGACCCCAGCTAACAGCTATCACACTCCATATTTTAACATCATGACTGGTGGTCACACTGCTAACACTGACAGGTGCGTATTCACAGACACCAAGTCACAGTGAAGCACAATTTAACAACCGTAACCGTAAAAAACGCTTGTCCTCAAACTATCTTAGAGTAATCCAGTTCTCTTTATCGTTATTTCACAGTAAAGTGTGGTGATGTAACAGGTAGAACAACAAAGCTGTTACAATTATGCACCATAATATAAATTCAGCTGTGAAGAAAGGGTTCCCCAGCACATAAGTTAACCATCATAAACCACCATGGAAATAGCAAATTACTGAATGTTGATCTAAAAGGGAATGCTTCCTTTTTATGCTAAAACAAAGCCATGTTTGCTTGCTTAATAAACACGGCTGGAGACAGCACTGCAGAGCCAGGGACCTAAAGATGAGAAAATATGTGGTGGAATGGAAAGTATGTGAAATAATTAATGGAATAATTATCCATCAGTTTAAAAAAGCCACTGCTGCAAATACATTCAACATGCCCTGACTGTGCATGTGCAAATACATGGCGCCCATGCAATGATGTGAAGGCAATAATGACAAATACCCATTTAAAGCATGTATGTAATTTTTATTCCTTTAGTAATGTTGGCCGCTGATAAAACATACATCCATGGCTAAACAGCTACTTTTACAGTTTTATTTAATTATCTAGTAATGTTGCACAGATTGGATGAAAAATCTGAAATTTTTAAACTGTAACTGAGCGGAAGGCAGCTCTCTGCGATAAACCAAGCCTCCTGAGGATCTCTGCAGCCAATTACTAGTCTGTTGAAGGTGACCTTGACACACTGACAGAAAGACGGGGAAGGAGTGAGCTGCAGAGACTATCAAATAATGAAATAAAGAAATAAAAAATAATCAAATATAAAAAGAAAGGTGTAAATTCTGTCATCACTTTAAGTTTGTGCCTCCACATTCTACGTCTCATTTTGCACTTGAAGGTCCATGTTTGTTGGTTTGTAAATGTGTTTGAGTGTGCCGCTGAATCTCTTCAAAAGGTTTTATCTTATTTTCATTGTGATCCTTCATTGTCAAAGACAGCTGTAAATGAGCTGTAGCATATTAGCTGTTACAACAGTTTGAAGGTGTAAGAGTAACCGACCAAGGCCTCCAGCCGTAGCCTCCATTCAAAGTGTTTTCACTTCCGACCAGCCCAGAGAACAGGAAGCTGAAAAGGGGAGGGAGAAGAAGGAAGTAGCTGACGCATATTTTCCAGTGCTTTTTACGAAGTAGGGAGGGGCTATAGCTGGAGTCCAGTGTGAGCGTGGCTACTCTGGTCACTGCCTCCCCTTAGACCGACTACAACAGTGTCATGTCAGGATGTAAAAAATACAGAAAACTAAGCACTGCAAACAACCTAAGTATAATTCATAGCTCAAGTGCTCATGCTAAAAATATATTTCAAAATCCCTTCTCCCTATTGCATACCCTGCATAAAAGAGGAGGATACAGTTACTAAGAGTCCAAAACTTTCACTCTAATTCAGTCTATTTTTATCTAAAGTAACCTTTTTGTCTACCAAGTGTAAGCCAGTTGTTTTTCACTTAGTGTTCCGTTTAATTTTACAGCCATGAAAAAGATGCATCTCCTTCAGATGGCCAGGCTACCGGGCACTGGCTAGCATACTCCCTGAGAGCATCGACGGCCGAGCTTCACAGCACAGCCGTATCCTGTGTTGAAACAGGAAACAGCCTAATTGCAGACCATTGCAGATCTGTATGCAAACTAGCAGAGCCAAAAATATCAAAGGCCGGGCTGCACTGTTGCACCCAGAGGGTACCAGCTTCTTTTCCTTTGCCATTCTTTACGTCTAGAGCAGTGCTGCTGGAACAGCGCAGCGCGGCTCACCAACCCACAGCCACGCAAGCGGGCCAATAGAGGAGAGACAAGTGAGTTCTATTCTTATCTCTCTCCAGTGCTGAGGAATGCCTTCAAGCTATTCAGGAGCCCTAACATCACACTGCTCACATCACTCTCCTTAAGGTAGTCAAGTGGTGCTCAGTAAAGGCTGTGAGCCAACAGAATTCTTCTTTAATTCAATTTTCTATAGCAGACTGCGCTGCTGTGTGCACTTTGGTACCAAGACTTTGTTAGGTGTCACACAGAGAAGAATATGGCTCCAACTCCTACATATACTGAAAATAAATTCATTATGATAGCCTACATACTGAGAAAGAAGGTGTGAATATTACTATACCACCAGCAGCAATATGCAGCAATGACATTTGCTGTGTACAAAAAGATGTTAAGACATTTTATATCCATCTAATCAGGGTTTTACAACAATAGAAATGTATTATTGCAGCAATAATATTCTCCTCTGTCTTGGTGCTTGCAATATCAACAACAATCTAGCAATGCTAAAGCAACATATTTTACCTGGTGTTCAGGCTTGCATCAGTTGTTTTTGCGTGGATTGAATAGCAGCAACAGCTGAGCTAGAATCGACTGTATTGCCGTGTTATCCTGCATTCATTTGCAGAAACAGGTACTTGTACTATTTGATGCAGTGCTCTTATTGTTGTATTATAACTATGATCAAGGACTATCTTGAGTTTCTGTAAGAAAAACTCAAATCTCTTCAATAAATAAATAGCCTTACCAAATGGCTCTTTATATGTCCAGGTGACATCTCGCAAGCATGCATTTAGCAGTTCAGCTAGGTCCAGATTCTAAAACACAAGTGCCAAAACACAAGTGGAAATCACTTCCTTCTCCACCTCCCTCCTCCTTTTTTTTCTTGTTCTGTGCAACAGGAGCTGCTGGAGACAGTGTGGCAACACACTGGGAAGTGCTACATCAAAAGATACTGTTACTGTTACATTACCCAGAGTGCAGCTTTGCCTTCTCCTTTGCTATGACGGATGACAGTAACATCACTTTACTACCGTTTGTGTCATATGTGCCATTTTCATTATATCTAGAACTGTGATCTACTTAAACTGTCTGCACATGTCTTTGTGCTGCAATCTACTGCACGGAGACTGCTTTGATGAATCTAGAATAAAGTGATAAAATCAATGCGGGGTACTGTTTCTCGTCTACCATCTACTTAATGTCTGTATAATCGTTTCACCACATTAATATTGCATTACACTTGGCCTTGAAGACACTTTTATACAAGGCATATTCATTGTACTAGGGAAATAAAACAATGATAACTTTTGTGCTGCACTACATCAACATCCAGAATCCTGAAGAAATGCTTTTGTATTTTACAAAAAGCATATCCAGTTATGCTTTTTGTATTTTACAAAAAGCATAACTGGATAAAACAAGCAACAGCAAGCCTGTTTCATAGCTCTCAGCAGTCCAGGCCTTGTTGACAAGACAAGTCTCCTTCACATCATGCATTTCACTTCTTTTCATTTTCAGAAGTTTAATTCCTACAATAAAGAAGTCAGTTTATATTTTGAAGAAAGTACTTTGACACTGAATGAGAGACTGACTTAATCCAATGACATTGTAGATACAATCATCATCATCTAGATGCAAAAGCTAAATCACCATCCAAAAGCATGAATCAATCTCCTGGTTCTCTCTCTATAGGGCAGATTTTTGTTTAGAAGGATTACAAGCCCACTATCTCCATATTTCTGCAATACTAGCAAGTCACAATTAACAATTTTGGATCTTCACTTCATGCTCCATCCACACCATCCGGCTCTATAAGCTGACACTCAACCCAAGAACCACATTACTGTTTGAGCTGAACCCTGCTGATTGCTGCACTGTCAGCTTTCTCTGGATAAAAGTTTAAACAGAAATCACTAGACAGGGCTGGTGTTTAGCTGAGACTGCTGTTGCCAGTATCTGAAAGTACTGTGGCAAATGTAAACAGAAGACTGGCCCAAGCAGGCCCAAGGCCATCCACAGATTACAGTCCTACGATCACAGTGAGGTTATAAAAGACTACTTTTATTTGCAGTGACAATTTAGCTTGGCCCAGATATATGGCTGTTTAAACCAGGATGTCATTTATTTTCCTGAGGGAAATTCAATTTACTGAACCAGAATTAAACAACAGCTCCTATCACACTCCACAAGGGACAGCCTATGTACATTAACCAGTAAACAACATTCCCATCAAATTCCAAGACTGGTGAGTCAGGTAATGCCACACAAGAGTTCTGCATGCTGCAGAGACAGAACTAAACGCTTTGTTATAATGGAGGTTATTTCAGAACATAGTGTCTTTTTACTTATGCCCCTCTAATTAAAAGTTTTTCTATTTTCCAGCAACTTTCGAATTAATTCATACGTATGCCTACGTCCGCCGCTACAGTAGGTGCCCCGTTCAGCTGGTTGCTATAGATGGTTTCACAGCAGACATCTCGAGGACTAACACCGGTGTGACCAACAATGGCTTCGTTCCATTAAGTGTCACAGCAAGCCAGGTCAATGAGTGAGCATGCACAGTACCAGAGCTCTGGAACAAGCTCACCTAATAACCTGATGGGTTACATGATGGACATTTTGAGTTGTCAGAGCAGAAAAAGGGCAGGTGAAATTAATGACATTAATGATGGCTGCTTTAACTAAGGTGAGCTTGTTCCCAGTTAGGGTACGATTGAAGCGTATACATGCAAGAATAAATTGGTCCTTGACTGCATTATCCAGGCTTGTTAGTCCAACTTTGAGGAATTCAACTTAGTACGATTTCAGTCAGACTAACACGTTTAGATGTATTTTAAATAGAATATAAATAAATATATATAAATATAAATATAGTTCAGTTTTTGTCTCGCCAATACAACAAATCTACTTTTTCTAAAATCATGCAAATGTACCAAATGTGTTGAACCATGAGTTAGATGTGATTGCTACATGTACTTTGAGGATAATCGCACTTTGCGTTGAATCATTTTTATCTATTGCTCATCTATTTAGCTTTTGAAACTGATGAAGCCAGTCTGGTAGAACTGTGCACATGTGCACATGAATAATGGAACATTCAAACTAACAGGCATCTACCAGCTTGTTGGTTTCCGTGGCTATTACTTGATGTGAAAATGAGAACTACAGTATGTAAAGCAGACTTCAGGTGCAGACACAGAGATAAACATCTGCCTATGTTCAGACCTGTCTGTGACTGATTGCCTTCCCGTTTTATCTCACTGCTAGACTGTAGTTGCAAGGATGTAAACAGGTCTTAGACCAGTTATACTTCCCCCTGATCAACTAGGACCGGGCAAAATATCGATATTAAATCAACATAATGCTATTAGAGGACACATCCTCTACGATTTTATACATTTTTATATCATGATATGGCATAGGTGTTGTCCTCTTCTGTTTTAAAGGCTATAGTCTAGTAAAGTGATGCACTTTAAAGAACTTAAACTGCTTTGGTTGTTTTAATATTTGCCTTTAGCCACTTAGTCATTTTAACTTTATTAATGGTGGTTACACCAATAGTTTTTGGTCAAAATATTGTGATATCATGCCCATATCACCTAGTCCTGCTTGTGACATATCAAATGTGGCTTCAACTTACAACTAAACATTAAGTCAACTATGTAGAAAATACAGAGATGTATTTATAGTGCAGTGATTCCACAACCACTCATTTAAGGGAAAACACCGATCGTGTACCACAATTCAGCCTGCAGAGTATTGCCTGACCAATATGAAATTTTGGGGGACAATGCCGATACCGATATTAGGGAGCAAGAAAATGCTGATATCTCATATATCAGCTGTTAGTATAAATATTGTCTAAATGTGGCTATCAAATACCTGTGACAAAGATATGTAATGTAGGGGCTGGGTATCGTTATGACAAATTCAATACCTGTACCAATACTGATACGTTGACTTCGATACTGGTTCCTGAACAATCCTTTTTTTGATACCATCCCTATCTAATCTGTTTTAACAAAAGATTACATTACACATAATTATGGTCAGCCCTGTCTCTGGGTGTAATCTGGGGTTTTTCTTGAAAAACACAAGAGTACAGCCAGTCAACAGTACGACTAGATCTTGGCACAACAAGCATGCTGCATGTGTATTGGCTCACTGATGCTGATAAGATAAACTCTTTCGGTCATTTGATACCAAATTTTAATACCTGACATTTTTCGATACTTGACAGCATCCATGCAGTTTGGTTGGTACCATAAAAGTATTTGTGGTAGGATATCTTACATTTTATCGAAGTTTATTCCAAACATCGGTGCACTGAAGTGTAAACAGATACCTCACTTCTTATTTATTTAATAACGGACCGCTGTCTGTTGGACAACCTACATAATTACACCATTTTAAATCACTAGTTTGTGCATTTTGCTCAGCCTTAAAAAAATGTTTGAATATCTACGCATATCAGAGAACTTATATAACAATACAGATTTATCTTACCGCGATACTGGTTAGGTTGTCAGGTTGTCAGGGCTCCTCGGCTTTGGAACGGCCTACCCAAGGACACAAGGCATGTAGATAGAGTTAATTCTTTTACATTCCTTCTCAAAACTCACTTTCATAGACTTTGCTTTTATCTGAAACCACGTTTTCTTGTAAATGTCATACTGCTTTTACTTATTTTGCTTCATATCTTTTATGTGTTTTTCAATGTTCTTTTGTCTGTCTACTTTCTTTTATCTTACAACTGTTTTTATTCTATTACTGTTTTATATTGTTTATTCTTTTTTTAATGTTTTATTCTGCTCATGTGATGTTGTCTTTTATTGTGTTTTATCTTCATTAGTAGAGGCCTTTTCGGCAATTTTGCTTATCTTACTGCTTCACACCCTTTACTGATACGCATCCTATTTCGTGTTTCACTGTTTACCTCTGTTTGCTTTGTCTGTCAAAGCACTTCGTAAACTTCTGTTTTTAAAGGCAGTACATAAATTATTATTATTATTATTATTTGCAAACTAATGTATCAGAGGGGCTCTAATGCAAACACCAAGTTTAGTTATTGGTTCACCAAGACTTTAAAATATCAATATGTAGCTTTATATATAGTATAGTAAAAACATGTTCGATACTACACTTTTGTGTATTTCCAAGGTAGCATCACAAGCAAAGGGCAGCTCAGGCTACTGAACCCTGACTCGGGCTCAGTACAAAGTTTGTAAGGTTCAGCATACTGTCGGCAAAAGAAGCAGAAGAAAAATATGGAAATGTGACCTACTGGGTATGCAAATATACAGTATAAGAGTACAAAAAATGCTCACAGTGCCTGAGGCAATACAGAGTGGACAGCATGGAACTGTCAACAACAAATGACTCATAACTACATTGCATTTCCTCATATCAGGTGCTGTCTATGGCACGCAGGGAACAAATACAATAACCCTACTAACCCACAAATGCAGATGTGTGTGCAAAAGTGATGTCGTCATATGTCATATTTAACACAATTTGCATTTTACCTCTGTCACTGTTTTCATATCAACATTACAGATATTTGGCAGTCTTCCAGTAAAAATGAAATCCAAATGCTCATTTTTTTAAATGCAAACAAAAGTAAGTTCAGCACAATGCCTGATTTGGTCTGTCCTCATGTCCTTTACATCTTGATGACCTAGCTCCCACTACAGGAGACAGTGGCTACTGGGCCTTGACAAGCTTCAATGATCTAATGACTCTGACAGACAGGATTCAGTACATGAGGCAAAACCATTATAAACCACAGTTTCTCCACCAAAACCAAAGTGGTACAGTGTTTGCATAATCAGTATTTTGCCAGTGGTGGAAAACAAGATCTGTAAGATATAGTACTACAGTTATTATTTCATCTATGTTTTTGTACACTAGGTCCTGAGGATGTAAGGTTTCCCATACAATCATTTAATTGTGGCTGCTCACCACAATATCAACACTGACTGTCACATATTGACTTTCTATTTTCAGAGCTGCGCGCACCACTCTCGCTTGTGCTCTCAGCAACATGTGACAGTTTTTCCCCCACAGTGTCTTTATATGGGCGGGCCACCTTTGGTATAGCAACGGCCACCAAAAGTAAATTTGGCAACCCATTTTCGGACGTTTTATTTTTATCCATCCGAGAGAACAACAACATACACGATCGATCAACTGGTGGACAATCTCATCTCACTCTACCGCTCTGACTACTGACTGCACATGCTCTGAAGAGATACACAGAAACAGACATACTCTGCTATATGCCATTGTGCTGACTGCAGTGTGATCATTCTTTATTTACAGTGTAAGGAAACCCCCAATTCAGAGCAAACTCCGCCCACTTCAGAAATTTGAAAAATGCACAAAAAGGTTTCGGTTGGGGGAGGGGGCTTGGAGAGTGACAGTGATGTTCCCTGGCCAGAGAGACATGAAGAGCGACTCAGGGCCTGATTCACTAAAGGACTGCGCTGCTTTCGTGGACGCTAAACCTGTGCAAATGACAGAAAAAAACATAGCATGCAATCCACAAAGCATTTGCAAAGGGTGAAATACATGCAAACTGGCCACAAACTGCACTGCCACCCCTAGCTGCACCTGTCCTATTTGCGTGCATGTAAATTAGGGAATATTCATACAGTCAGCACAAAATTGCCTTCTTCCTATGCAAAGAAACCTCGCTGCAAATACCACCTAATTCACAACGACCAGCACTGCCACAGGCAGTTTACGCCAGTGAGATCCGTGTATTAAATCGGCGCAATGTCTCTCTCGCTCTCTTTCTCTTTAAAGCTAGCAAGCATTGAATGATATTGAATTGATACTGAGTGATATTATGGTCAAAATCTACAGTCAGAGGGGGAATCAAGTGGACTGTGAGCTTATATCAGAGTTTGAAATTTCAGGATCCAATAAAGACACAAGTTGCTCCAGCTGTCAGCGACTGATAGATGATTTTACAGCTGTGACCCTGTACCGCTTATGGAGATCAATTAGGCTTTATCAATTTATCATTATTAGCATGAATAATTTTAGACATACAAAATACACACACATACGCACGGTGTTTAGCCTACATGAATATCTTCACTTCATTTTTGATGACCTGATTTCACTTACACACGCAGGGAGGGACAGAGAAGGAAAAAGAGATGGAAAACTCACGTGATTCCCCTCTCCTCGTGTGTGTGTGTTTCTTCATGTCTGTAAAATATTCTGCGGATACAGAATTTAAAAAATGTGTAACACTTGCCTGGGTCATTTTCAGGTGTATTTTTTGCAGAGAACTGCGAGTATGTCCTGGTATTTTAAAAAAAGGAGCGAATTTAGGGGAAAAAAAAAAAGGAAAAAAAAAACTGGCAAAAAGCTATTAATTATGAATGAAACTTATTTTATCTATGCAACTGTTTCTGATGGAGCTCAGGATTAATTCATATGGATTGCCTTTATTACAGACAATTTCATGTATTAAACCTGCTATCCGTGACAGCGGACCTGTGGGGACATGAAGCAGAATCAAGAACATCAATTACCATCAAATCCAGTCCGATCCTCTTACTGAAGCAACCGCTGCGCTGTACGTAAAAGTGAACAGACTTTTTCTAATTTTGGAGACGCTTGTATCGTGTCAGCTGCAACACACAGCCAACTGTGAGCAAAAAACAAAACTGACGCTTTCTGCAAAATGTTGCGCTCTCTCTGCAGTGTCCATTAAAAACCAGTCTGTGTTCTGAAATATGTAGGTGAGCAAGCTACCAAAACATAACTGCGAATGATGTATCTCAAATATCGTATAGGCTATTTGCTTCCACAGTCTCACACTCAAGGGCAGGGACGTTAACATTCTACCGTTTATATTTACAGTTCATCTCACATCGGCTCCGCCTTCTCAGAACTGACTTTACGGAGCAGATATCCATTTGAGCCATTTTTAAGCCATAAAATGACGATTTTTATCAGTTTGGTGTGAATGTCAGTATTAACATCAGCACAGATATATTTCATCAAAGTACAGTCATATAATTCAGTTTACACCTAAAAAAAAAAAGTTTAAGTGTATACTACCCCTTTAATACAGACTAACTTATCCAAACGTCATTTGGTACAAGGTATGGAAAAAAAAATAACTGGAAAACCAATACTCAAATTAGGTGAGAGTCAAGATCGTGCTTTAGCCTACATCCATCTGCTCACCTTTCCTGCAACTTGCAACCTCAAGCTCAGGGTTCAAGTGGTGAAAGTCTTTGCTCCTTTTATACAAAGTAGTCTCCCACTTTGACAACTGATACAGTATCAGAAAAATAAGCAACTTTCGCTGAGCAATTTCAGATTGGTGCTTTTTTTTTTACAGTATCCAACAACCTTTGTTCACAGAGAGTTGGGTGGACTTGGTTGAGGTTAGATTTGAAATGATTCATGAAAAACTAGAATAACTTGATTCCTAAAAATCCTTTATACCAATTCTTTGTACTGACCTTTCATTTCTTTTATGTGTTTGGGATCATTTCAAGTTTTAAAAAACTCTGTAGAGTGTGTTTATTAACTTGCCAAACACAAAAAATCACACTGATGCTACAGAAAGTATCTAACAATGTGATGCATCGAGTCCAGAGCGGACATGACATGAATCAATCTGATTGCTAGTTGGAATGAAAGCTGTGCTACAGGTTCTATCACATTTTGGTGTCATTAACCGGCGTGCTGCTTCAGTCCTCTTCTGTGTCAGAGTTTGACACACACACACACACACACACACACACACACACACACACACACACACACACACAAACACACGAGCGCAAGAGCAAGCCCCCACAAACTGATA
The DNA here is from genome assembly GCA_029874485.1 of Naso brachycentron. NCBI lineage: Eukaryota > Metazoa > Chordata > Actinopteri > Acanthuriformes > Acanthuridae > Naso > Naso brachycentron. Next base: position 5,196,489 of record JAQFJA010000001.1, read on the forward strand.
AATCTACCCTTCTCATTTGTAATGCAAGACTCCAGTGAAAATACTCCAGAAAGCAAAATATCAGTTCTTGCCTGGGTGGTAATCAAAATTAACACTGACAGCATGACAACAATCTTTGCGTACTTGCTGTGCCAAAGATTTTGTCAGCAGAACAATTTACCACAAATCACACCGTTAATGAAACCTTTCAAACAAACATGATCAGAAAAAGTATTACAAAATACAGAATTGACAAAGCTCAGATGCTTTGAGTACGGACTGATTCTTGGTCTGGAAAGAGATGGCAGAGATTATATGAGGGAGGAAATGAAAGCTGACAGCGTATTCTAGTACAAGTGCGTGGAAGCAACACTGAAATCTCAAGTATAGCCAAGAGACAGAAGAAAGCTTTAGGGATGGTAAATAATAGAGAAGATCATGGTGCAAAAGGAAGCTGGAAGACTGTGGCTTACTCAACCATTACAACTATGTGCCTGCTTCTGCCATCTGCCACATAAAACATTTCTAGCCATCTTCACCTTTTTTAGCTGAGGTGTTGTTTCACTATGCCACATCAACTATTTCCTGTGTTCCTCTTCTCAGAGGCTTGGCAGCAACAGAGAGGACAACAAATGCAGTTTTTGGGTTGATGTTGTTTTATGGTCTTCTTGTTGTCGGTAGCACAGCCAACCACATCCAAAAAGGTGAATCTTTATCTTGCAAAACTCACCGGAGTTTTGCAGTTAGATCATTTGAAGGCTGAAGTGAAGATAAATCCTCCTTTCATCCCAAAAGTTTTGGAGTCTGAGCTCCCCTACTGCTCATAAACAACTCCAGATAAGGGTTCCAGATTAGTGCAGAATAGCATGCATTCAAGCAACTCAATGACCATATAGGCAACAGCCTATACAATCAAACTGACAGCACAGGCTGTTGCATGATTTAGAATTCAAATGTCAGTGTTGTGAAAGAGGCTTTAAATCTTCAAACTATTCGCCATAAGTGT
>JAQFJA010000001.1:5214885-5228286 GCA_029874485.1 Naso brachycentron
GCAGTGTTCTTTCATTTTCACCAAACCTTCCGGTAATTAAGGTCAAGCTAAGACTCCTTCATAATCAAACTTTGAAGGATTTTTTTTAAGCATAATTTCTTAATTATCAATATGATCAAATGTTTCATTTAGTCCTTCATGCTATGGTGAAGAAAAAACAATAATGGCTCTGAGAAAAGCACAAGAAGCTTCAAAAGAGGCTTCAGATTGCTTATTTAGAACCCCGTAGAAGCTCCAGTGGACTAAGCTTTATCTACTACACATCTTTACCAGATTTGAACACGTGGATCTGGGCAGTATTAGGTCAGTGTCAATGTCAATGTCAAGCTTATTTATATAGCACTTTTAAAAACAACGACAGTTGACCAAAGTGCTTCACAAAACAGGTTAAATAAATTTAAATTAACCTTAAAACCAATACAAACAAATAGCACAATCAAACAATACAACAAATAATGTGACATATCAAATATTAAATGTTAAATAGAGGTGTTCTTTGCTCAGCTAAACGCCAGTGAAAAGAAGTGAGTCTTTAAAATTTTTTTTTAAAGTTTTCAATGGGCGGTGCAGTACCTACATTTAAAGGTAATGAGTTCCACACAACGGGTGCAGCTACTGCAAAAGCATGGTCACCCCTATTTTTTAGCTTTGTTCTGTGAATGTCTAGGATCTTTAGACTGGCTAACCTCAGACCTTTGGAAGGCTGGTGAACATAAATCAGCTCAGATAAATAAGCGGGGGCCAACCCATTCAAGGCCTTAAAAATAACAGAATCTTAAAATCAATCCTGAATTGGACAGGGAGCCAGTGAAGAGTGGAGAGGACCGGAGTTATGTGCTCACGTTTCTTTGTACCAGTGAAAAGACGAGCAGCTGCATTTTGGACCAACTGAAGATGGTTTAGGACTGACTGTTCAATACCCACATAGACAGAATTACAGTAGTCTAGACGTGAAGTAATGAAAACATGGATAACTCTCAAAGTCTTTTTGATGCAGACAAAGCTTGACCTTGGCCAGGAGTCTCAGCTGAAAGAAGCTGGTTTTTAAAAATGGATCTGATTTATCAAGTTTAAAAGAACTGTCCAAAATCAGACCAAGATTTTTTATATGAGATCCATTGCAGGATGCGAGGGGGGCAAAAATGCCATCAAGGTCCTTAACCTGATCTGGACATCCAAACAAAATCAGCTATGTCTTGTTATCGTTTAAATTTAGAAAGTTGAGGTCCATCCAGGTTTTAATATCTTTTAGACAGTTGAGCAAGGGCTGTAAGGAGTCTTTACTGCTTATTTTTATGGGTAAGTAAAATTGCACATCATCTGCAAAACAATGGAAGGAAATGTTATGCCTCCTAAAGATGCACCCCAGGGGTAGCATGTACAAATAAAACAGTAAGGGGCCCAAAATGGACCCTTGAGGCACCCCACAAGAAAGTGGAGCCAAAGTATTGGTACGCTCTCACAAGAATGAGTACTTTTCTCAGATTTCACGAGGATGCATCACTTGAGCAACACTGTTGTTCACCACGATTTTTTGGTTCTGTCTTAGAGTTTTGTCAGAATAGACACGACCATTGCTTCAACCAAACCTGATCATCCCCCTAAATTTAATATTAGCAAAAGAAATGTGTTCATAGACAGCTGCTTTGTGAACTCCAACTTAACGGTGCAATATTAAAAAAATGATAGGTGTTACTCTGGCTATGTGCTGCCCCCCAACTGCTGCTGCTCACTATAATCTTTGTTGTAGCTCTCTTTGGTCGTTGCTAGTAACTGCCGTTTTATTGTTAGCTCAGTTAGCTGTGCAGCTAGTGGCCCTATTAGCTAATCAGTCTAAATGGAACGGGTGCTTGGTGCACTGGATGTGTTAAAGGAATAGTTCGCCAAAAAAAACATTCATCATTATATTACTCCCCTCATGACGATGGAATATCAGGGGAATTTTAAAAATATTTTTCGTCAAACACTGTTGAAGTTTTACAGGAAAAAGGCGTTGCAGCAATCTCCCCAAAATTTGAGGTGACCGGTGACAAATTTTCCAAACATAAAACAAATATATAATAAAACCATAAAATGCCACCATACCGCTTGTTGGAAGTAATCCAAGTGTTCTGAAGCCTCGACATGAGAAGCTATTCTGAAAAATGCCCCTGACGCCATGTTTTTAGTCTCACTATTCACTGTGGCCTATAGCTCCTGTGATGGGAGCCACGTCCATGTGCACGCCCACATACACATCTGGTGCTCCCATCTTAGCAGCCTCAGGCTACTGTGAACATTAATGGTTTTGTTGGGTTTTTTTGTTGGTTTTTTTTTATTAATTTATTTTTCAAAACATTTGAAAATTGGTCACCATTCACTACAATTGTTTGGGACATTATTGCAACACCTTTTTCCTGTGAAACTCCAGCAGTGTTTTATGGACAAAAAAACTTCATCTTACAGGTCTCTGATTTCACAAACTAGGAAGACATATCAGCAGGGACAGGAGATGCATGAAGAGGAGGAGCAATATGATAGTCAGGCTGAGTTAGTTCTAGTTGGAGCAGTGGAAGGATTTCGTTTTGTTTTTGTTAAGGTGAAATATAGCGTGTTCATGATGAGTTAGTAAGGCAATTCAGCTTGAGACAGGACGGGCTGGGGCTAGCTAAACTAGGTCAGTAAGCATATATGCACAAACCCATGGCTGTTGGAGTGTAAAACTGTTGCTTCTTCACATTTTATTGATAATTTAGTTTATGTTTTGAAAATTTTAAACATAAACACTGGCGATATTTTAAACACTGCTTCTTTAAGGTACTTTTTACTTGAAGAACTGTATTTTTTGAGGAAAAAAAGTACATGACAAGTTCAAAGACTGAAGCACTCTTTAAAAGAAAAACCTAGATAACTTCAAAGGTGCATAGCTTCCATATGAAAATAAGGCTGTCAGGTTGACTTTTTGCTGTTGTGTGTTTAACAGAAAATCACTTCTCTGATCAAAAGAGAGGAAGTTGGTTAGAATGGATATTTCACTAAAGGTGACTGAATCTAATAAAGTAACATGGAAAATGTTTGAAAATTAGGTCTCCCTTCTTCTGCCTGGCTGCATAATCCCTATTAATGGACCTGGTATAAGATGTTTTTGTGTGATTGGAATGTGTGCTTCAAGGTCCTGTGTAAGCAACCCAACTACAGAAGTACAAAAAATTAATCCTTCAGTGTTTGCTACCACTTTTAATTTCAGTGTCGTGGTTACAGACTCAGGACACCCATCAGTGCAGAAAGAGTGATATCAAATGTAAAGAAATTGCAAAATAAATACAAATATAGAATCTCTATAATATACCCTTTTCTAAATCACAAGAAAAAACACACCAATTTAAGTTAATAACAAAACAAAACATTGCATTGAAAGACAATGGACACGGACATCAACTGGTGCAGATGAATGGCAGATTTGGGTTGGCAGACAGCTTTAGGCTGAGCGGTGCACTGGGTCACAGGGTCAGGATCAGACTCCACATGTAATCTAAAGGAGGAAACAGGAACTGTGTCTCTGCTGCTCTGACTGGTCACAGGGTCAGAGGTTACAGATAGACTAACAGTGGTCAGCAATTTGTAAACATATTCATTGCGGCAGAGCCCTTATCAAAACACACCAAAGAACAGGAAACCTTTCCCTCTCAAAAACAAGAGGTGTCGCACGCAACACGCAGCGACCCCCGGTAGTTTCCAGAGGGTAAGAGGAAAAACCTACATCATATGCTGTCAGCTGTGTCATGAAGCCTGTTGATTTACTCAATTAGAGGCTCTTCAGCTATTGCCACATACACAATGGTACCCTTACCCACTGTGAAAAAAAGCAGACCATTCTTCCCTACTGTTCATTAACTTAAGTGCATTGTCAGTGGGTACATTATGCTGAGTGCAGAGGAATGACAAACTTACACCCAAAGGGTGACTGGTAGTGTATTCCAACTTCTTGGAAAACCAGCTTAGGGATACCAATGTCACAGAGATAGACCCTACTCTCAGCCTCTTCCAAAGGTAGTGGAAGGCCCAAAGAGAGGGTCCACTTGGCCTTGACAGTCTGATGCTGCTCGCCGACAGTAGGATCAATAATCAGGATTGGGGCCCGGTTCTGGTTGGCCCAATCCACAGCTGATTTGTACCAGGACTGCTCCCTCAGCAGACGGTTCTCGTGGCAGTCCAGGCAGTTGATGACCAAATCAACGGGGCTTGTTGGCAGGTCTGGGACAAAAGAAAACCAGAAGATAGTGATGGAAGTTGGTGGATGCCTGAGAATACACCTTAGGTGTATGTGATTTTGCTAAAAACCAGAAGACAATGTAAAAATAGTCTGTCTACAGGGATCTAAAATGTGTGGAAATATTAGTAGATGTCAGCAAAGGAAGGACTCTTTTAAAAAGTGCTACTCCACTAGGGGGCAACATTTGTCTGTGCACGTCTGTTCCAACTGGACAACATAAACACATCTTAGTCCATACATTCAGCATTGGCGTCAGTGAATCCTGAGTAGACTTGGGTTTAATCATGTTAAAACTCTCTGTTGGTGTTTTACCTTTGATGCTGGCCACCTGCTTGCCGTTGCTCCTGCTGAAGAGGTCGACCTCTCTAGTGACTGACTCCTGCATTTTGAGAAAGTTGGGCAAGAAAAGGATGACCTCCACCTCGTGGTTTGCCAAGTGTCTACCGCAGCTGATGCCCTGGGCTCCCTGGATGTGTGGGCCACACAGAAGCACCACTGTGGGCCTCTGGTGGACATTTTTTGGGGTGAGTCTAGGGACATTAAAGCAATGGAAAAGAATTACTCCACAAACCAAGACAACAAATGTAGCTTTCACATGTGAAACAATTGGTATGTTATTAAACAAACAGCATCATATCCACCAGTGTACATAGTACGTGCTATTCAGAGCCTGCATGAAATGTAAACTTGTACTGTTGTTCAATCACTTTGCCACAAACTATCCAATAATAAAATTACATGACAGGGATAAAACTGAGTCACAAAACAAACACAAAGCTACTCTTTGTAAAAAATAAAGCACATGGTAGTATGGCATGTAATGACAACCTTTTTTAACTGGGTAATTGATTTACCACATAAATCTCCATAGCCTATACCATCATCACTTACCTCTTCACAGTTTGGACCACTAATATGTCTTGTAAGACACATTATTTCGGTTTATAACAGGCAAAAAAGGGGTTAGTTAAAACACGGACATGAAATGTTAGAATAATAAAAAGCTGTCCATATATTCTTGCTGTAACTACTGACACAGCTGGTGAGTTGACTAAGCTCCCTCTGTTATTTATACTTATATATCTTCGCCATTACATGCATCAGCATACTTAAAATATTTTCAGTGTTTGAGTGTTCCAGAGCCCATTAACTAATATCCTCTATATAATCATGTGTTTGATAAAGTGGTGCACCCTGCCCCATAGTGGCACGTGAACAAATGAACCTTTTGGTGTTGCCCCTTTGAAACCTAATCATGATCACCTGTTACCAGTTATATGAGTTGATGAGCTCAAACATTATATGTAATGTCTTCGTACTGTTTTTAAAGTGAATATGTCACTTTTAATAATAATGTCACAAGGATTAGCAAGTTATCACTTTCTGTTTTTATTTATGCTTTACACAGCCTCAATAACGAAGAAATGCAAAGCCTGAATATTTGTACTTTTTTTTTGTCATTATATATTTAGTTCAAAACAAAAAGAGATCCATACATTGAATCTATGCAAGACAAGGAACAGAAAATCAAAAGCATGATTTATAACAATAATAACAGAGGACTAACAACACAAATACATTGAGCCCTCCACTGTGGCGACCAATACCCTCCTCCCCCCACTCCTTTAATATGAATTGAGTACCTGTACCTGAGTATGAACTGAGTACCTGTTGGCTCGACATAGCGGAACACCACTGTAGAGTCTGTGATCCTAGTATTACGATACCAAATCAAACTTGATCTGAGCTCTCAGTTCCAGTGTGAATTTGACACACATAAGTATCACAAAGCTGAATTAATAAAAGGATGTGAGACAGGGAACCTGTTTGTCATACGAGCCACTGCACTGAAGTTCTTTGATCCTAATTATGACTACATTGCTCAGAAAGGTGCATGTAAACAACACCAGACAGGGTTGCTTCAGGCTATTCTGATGTTTTTGACCTGTGGTGTAACAGCTCACTGTAGTGCTTTACTAAGAAAATAAACCCTGAGGGGGTCAAAGTTAACACCATCTCACTTATGAAGAAACATGGTAGTAAAGACGGTTGCCATGGAAACTGGAAAACATGATTTAAAAACATGAAAGTTGGACAGAGGTGCTCTAATGATTGCATAACAACTCAGACAGGCATGTTTGGCGCATTCCTCTCATTATTATACAAATGACAGTGGCTCTACCTACACTGTACTCTACCTGAGATAAGTCATGTATGCCAGGAGCTGATTTACTTCATTCTTTTACACACTTAAGCAAGCTTATTTGAAATCCTAAATATTAAACATGTTCAATTGTTATGATCAGAAATCCTGTTGTGAGAGAGGGAACAAGGAGGACAGCCGAGCACGCACTCTGGATTGTCATGTTGAAGGGAATGATAGCCAATCAGGAAGCAAGCTGACTGAAGACGGAAGCACAACAAACAAAGCCATGGCGATGATGACAAATGTATAACATATAATAACGTATAAACGTAAGTGAGATTGATCTCATAAATGGACAACCAACTTATTAACAACACTAGTGTTTATACAATGTGTCCTGTAAAGCATACAACAAACAAACTGACAAGGACGAGATATATACTGAAATTGCAGCTGCAATGGATGTACTAGGTAGCTAACATGGCTAGCCAGGCTAGCTTCCAGGTAGTCTGCCATGTTTGTTTACTCTAGTCGTGTTTGATCGTGTGAGATATCAAGTTTTCGAGACTCTGGTTGTTGGTGGATGGAATCTGTTAGTCTGTGGTGTGCTGTGTTGGTTATCTTGTAGCACACCACACACTATAAGAACACAACTGTTAAATCTGTCATTATTTGTCATCATGTGTGGGGTCTCTCACATTTTCAAAACTGGTTAATATTTTAAAAATCTTTTAGTGTGTGCCAGGCTTCACTTGAGCCCATAGTGGTAATCTTTACCTGTTTGGTCCGCCAAGCAGATTGAGAGCCATCTGACTGGAACACACACCTATTGTCTCCAGCCTGCGCTCAAGAGACAAGCCCCAGCGCTCCGCAGCTGCTAGTAGTCGCTTATGAAGCTGATAGGGCACGCTGGGAACAACCAGACCGGAATCTGCACAGAGAAAACATAAGGTGAGATAGAAAGTGTGTTGATGCTTCTCTATATATAGAATGACAGGATAATGATTAACTCTGGCAAACACCTGTGAGGATGAAGTGCCCTTAAAAATGACATGAGGCACAAAAATTTACAACAACAATAATAATAATTCTTCACAAGCATTAAACTCTCTCATTAACATTCCTCCACTGTAAATCATATCAAACACAATGCGGCAACTGTGCTTTGTCTTGCTTAATGGTAAATGTAGCCAACTGGTAACTTTCCTGTTAAAATGATCAATATAAAACTTTTGATTTTATGCCACAGTGGGATTTTGTAGTAGGAGAGACAGTGCCAAGATAAATGCCAGTGGGCACGTTTGATGTAACCCTGAATCATACATTTCAAAATCTTTCTGTCTCTCTGAAACACAGAAAGACTGAACAACATATAACAATGAATCTTAATTTAATCTGGGGAAACATCTGTCTAAAATTTGGAAAAAGGTAAATATTATTCATACACATATTTGTACTCTTACATGTAGCTCATGTTTACAATAAACCAGAATTGAAGTAAATCTTCATGAGTACCACTTCAATTTATCTTTATCAGTGCACCTCAAAAATCAACAGCTGGAGTCAATGTAAAACCAAGAAACCTGACCTCTACGATAATGACAGCTGCAGCTCTACAGACAAATGCACTCCCATTCTTAGGGGTTCTCAGGGGCTAGTAGGTACGTGTAAGCAGCACAGATCCTCATGCGAGGAACCCATTCCCCAGGGAAAAGCCCTTCCTCCTCCTCATGACCTGATCTTGTTCCCATCACGGAAGATTCTCCATTTCCTCTCCTGTTTGTCACTGCTGTCTGCAGCAACAAAGGAAAGATTGGCAGCCTTTACAAAACATGACAAACATGAGGCAGCCAGAGTGAGACGCCTATTCCCCGCGGGCCCTGAGTTCACACGCACCATCACATGGTTCCTGAACAATCCCCAAACCCTCAGCTCTGGGACGGGGCTGCACTGGGCTGGACCCCCCACGTCTGCTGCTGTCTCAGTCAAAACATGCAGCAGGTTGGCGTGACAGAAAGGGGACAAACATCGTATACATATGAACACCTGCACCTGTATCCTGACGGCTTGTGATGACAGATTGGGGAAGACTGAGCATGGAGGAGGCACGATGGTGACTGGGTTAAACACAGAGTTCAATTCAGTTCCTTATAATAAATTGCTGACACGTTTGTCAATAGTGATTAAGAAAAACAAAACAAAAAAAGTTATTCCATTTTTTAAAAACTATACTATAGCATATCCCTCTTTCTTTATTGGGGGCCAAAATCAGATATTAGCTGTGGCTGCAGACAAAGTTCATTGGGCAACAAGGGAGCGATGCTGTCACTCAGGCAGTTCAGAGTTGTGTTAGCATAACACACATGCAACACACACACACCTCTTACAACACTGAATAAACTACTCTTATATGTATCCCCCTTACTCTCTGGGCAAAACAGGAAGAAAGACATGAACGTGAATGAAGAACAATGTGACCTTTGTTAATAATACCTATTAAGGTGACCTTTTCACCTTAATAAGTAAAAATCAAATATAAGTACAGTTTCCTCACTTTTTGGGGCATCTAAACACAAATGATCCCACTGTTAAACTTGTGTGAGCTTATTGGGGGTTGTAAGTGGAGGGGTGACATCATTAAATACCACGACAGACACTGAAAGATTTATTTGAAAACTTCAGTAGAAGCTTTCAATTTAAAAAATGACAGCCCGTTCAGCCCCACATGTAACTTGTCAGGCTGATTGATCAGCCTCTGCAGAGAACAAAGGAAAATTTTGAAAAGTACAACTGAGTCATGCGGACCCAACTTTGGGCAACACTGATGTAGCCCCCTCATTATCATTACATTAGGTATTAGTAATGGGAAGGTCGATGTTTTGACGTGGCGACAGACTGTAATTCAAACCTCACCTGATTTCTGTGTCGTGTGAGTGTGTGCAAATGTGTATCGCTCCAGATGAGCAGGTGGAACCTTGAATAGTAGCTTCTGCCACCAGAGTGTAAATGCGTGTGTATGTGTGAATCCTGACTTGTAATATAAAATTGAAGGAGTGGCCGGGTGGCTATATGTGGATTGTACTTCTTTGATAACTTTCCTGTTTCTACTCACATCAAATCAACCTTTTATTTCAAAAGTTGGCTCTGTTATGAAATACCCAGTCTCTTTAGCAACCGTCTATCCTTTGAGAAAAACGCTTAAATCCCTTTGCTTCAATATGTCTTGTCATGTCAAGTCACCTAACCTTGTCAGAATTGTTCTCTTATGTGTATTTTTGAATTACTGTACATATTTTACAGATTACATAACTACAACTGAGCCTTTTATCACTGTACAAACTGAAGTGTGTTGAAACCTTTAAAGAGCCTGGGATAATCCCTCGCTGTCTATTGCCTGTGGCACATTAGAAGGGTAATGAAAGTCAAGCTGGGGGAACTGCACGGCTCAGGATCCCTTTGATAAATAAAGCTGCTGGGAGGCAGTTAAGTCCTTAATGGCCTCCTACAGATCTCTGGCCTGGTAGCTGAGAACTTGGTGGCCTCACTCGTGTGCACCAATTCACACGGACACACGCGCGCATGCTAGCAAGCACATTACTCGTCCCACAACACACTAACAACGAGCTGACATACAAACACACAGACAACCGCAACTTTTCACCCTGTGACACAGACAGAGTGACACAAAGGTTTACCCACACAAGACACACACACAAACACACCCTCACATACAAGACACTTACATAAAAACACAGAGATATAGGCGGTGCCCGACTGAAATCCTTGCTTATCTTTGGAATGAAACCTGTTCCCCTCCCACCTTTTCTCAATACTGTTCATAAGACTGCTAATCAGTGGTGGATAAAGTATTTAGATCCAAAAATTAAGCACAAGTATCAATACTATACTGAAAATACTCTTCTACAAGTAAAAATCATGCATTCAAAACCTCACTCAAGTAAAAGTATCATCAGCAATACGCACTTGACATATCAAAAAGTAAAAGTATTTCTGTTGCAGTTAAAGTTTCCTGTCAGCGTTTTCTTTAACCATTGATGCTGATGTTTTCGGTGGGGCCCAACTGATATGACAGTTTTTGTGATATACTGGCCTACTGCAGACATATCAGTATTGGTGTATATGCTCTCCAGTGAGGGCCAATATTAATACTATATTTTAAGGCTGGAAAAAATGCTTGGATTAGTGATTTAAAATTGTGTGATTACATAGTTTGTCCAGCAGAGGGCAGCCGTTATTAAAAAACTAACAGGTGACGTATTAATCGGTCAGTGCACTGATTATTGGAAATACATTTGATAAAATGTAGGATTTAATAAAAACATTCAGCCAACATCATATGTGTTTAATATCATCCTATATACCGGATATCTGAATTTTCTGAATTTTGAATTCTGAATTAGCTGAATGAGTGGGGCGGCCAAATTTCAAATTGGTCATACAGTCATTACTCTGTCCTCACTGGTTGTTGTCCTTTTACAATTAATCTGCATGAGCGATCATTAGGTTGTCAGTGGGCATTTTGCCCATGGTGTAGTGAGTGTGATCAGTCTGGCTAAGCCAGACAACCAAAAACCAAAAATGTCTCCACAAGCTGTTAAACAACCACATAGATGTTGTTGTATTGTGTTGTGATCGAGATTATGACAAACCATCCATTGTTTTTTTGCTTGAAATCACATCACATGATCACAGAAAGTGAGTACACATGGGACAGCGAGACCAACAGTACTGCTTCCTGCATCCGCTGCCCAGGACAGACGCTGTCACACCTGCAAGAGCTGCCAAGAAGAGTCGATAGACAGATGGGTGGCGGCTACTTCCACATATAAATTCAGCATTTTTTTAAACTCGTATCAAAGAAACCACATACTACCACATTACTGTTTTTTGGTCGTGTAACGTGGCTTTGTGGGTTAAAAAGGTGGATATTTTGACACATTTTGCAGCTACTTTAAAAGGGTTTATATTGAATTTATTGGGTCTCAGAAGCAAGAGAATTTCAAATGCAAAGTCCCAACATTTAGAGGTGGATGATTTTCACTTGACTGTATGGGTATACAAAAAAAAAAAAAGATTTTGAAATATTAACTGGTAACTAAGACTGTCAGACAAATGTAATGAAGTAAAAGGAACAATATTTGTCTCGACCATGTAGCGGAGTAGAAGCATACTCTTGCATAAAATGGAAACACTCCAACAAAGAACTTTGAATTTGTGCCTGAGTACAGCACTTGGATAAATGTACTTAGTTACATTAGCTACCACCATGGCTGCTAATGCGTTCCAATGTGCAACACAAATCGGGAACATGCCAGTCTTCACGTGAGCGATAAGCACAGGAAAGTCAACTGCCTCTTGTCATGCAAAGTGCTGGCTTGAGTGCCAAATTCAGAGGAAGTGAGGGTTACAATAGCATGCTCTAATTGCTTTCAACCATCTCACAAGGTGCACTTCTTAATAACTTTCTCGCTGAAGTTGCCGCTTCCCTCCCTTCCCCAACACACACACACACACACACACACACACACACACACACACACACGCACGCGCGCATGCACACACATTATCTCCTTTTTCACACTCTCACACACATGCAGTGATTGATGCAGAAGCACACACCCACTTTCGATGTGGCTGGAAAACAAACTCTGCAATCAACTATCTAAACCGGGTAGCCATGAGTAAGCAGCAAAGCTAAAATAAACTGAGCTGGAAGCAATCCTTCAAGCATGACAAGGGAACTGACGGGACTGAAAGCAATACATGCAGGCTGGATGTGGGCCATGTGAGACTAAGGCATGTGCTGTGATAGAAAGGGTTAGACAAGGCTGTTCCATTCCTCTGTCACCTACAATCACCTACAATCCCGAAAAAGGTTTATTTTCACCTTGCCTTGTTCACACAAGTTTAACGGTGGGATTATTTGGCTTTATTTGCCCCAAAAAGCCAGAACTGAGCTTACATACTTATATTTCAAATTGACTCATTAAGGTGAAAAGGGCACCTTAACAGGTATTATTAACGAAGGCCAGACTGTTCCTCATTCATTTTCATGTCTTTCTGTTTTGCCCGGAGGGTGAAGGGGATACATGTAAGAGTAGTTTAGTCAGTGTTGTAAGTGGTGTGTGTATTGTATGTGTGTTATGCAAGCACAACTCAAAATCAATATCACTAATAAATCAAACCCTGTCAAACACTGTTTTTCACTGGATTTTCTGTTAATAAAGTTCCTTCAGTTTTTCGGCTCAGTCATAACGAGGACCACTGCTCATGTCAACTACTCAGAGTTAAATAATTCCGAACAAGCCTTAACTGCTTTTGCTAGACACTTCTTTTAAAGATGCAAACCACAAAGTCTTACTGGAAAGTGTGTAAGATCAAAAGCTCCTTCATCTCCATCAGGTGAAGGAACTAAAATCTGATCATTAGTTCTTACTTTATTTGCAAAATTTCAGTCTTCAAACGTTCCTCAGGTAAAATGAGTTACAAATTTTACCTAATGAATGTTCAAAGACTGAAACATCGCAAAAAGTGAGTACAGATGATCATTAGTGTTGAGCATTTTTGACCTCTCTCACAGAGTTTATAATCCCAAAGGTCTGTATATATAAAAAGACTAAGTGAGGCCTCCACCAAATAAAATTCAAATGAAGATCTATGGATTATGACATCAAAGCATGCAGGCTAAAGAGAAGATCAGTACACACATTCAGGTTCATATCTATCTCAAGGTCACTGGGTCAGATGGGTTAATATATTAACTGATGACACAAGTTTCCAAGTTTCCATCCGGCTTTGTCCAAAGTGCTAAATAACTGAATGAAAAAATGAATGAATGAAAACTAGCAAAACCTGCTAACAGCTGGCTTGGTTGCGAGTGGTGCTGCGGCCTGGCTTGTTTGCAGTGAGATTGCACTGCACAACTGGATTCAATCATACCACAAGAAAGCAAGACAACAAGACTGCAACCTTTCTGATAAAC
>JAQFJA010000001.1:5366021-5378597 GCA_029874485.1 Naso brachycentron
GACAGGTTACAGATAGGGTTCCACCGATACAGATACTTATATAAGACTCCAGCCCATCACCAACCAAAACAGCTAAATTGGACATAGGTGACAGTGGGCCGATCCATCCTCAGACATCACTGTGCCAATAAGTGCTGACTGCGTAACAGTTGAGCTTTATTGACGAAATTTTTTCACTGAGTGCAAGTCTTCCACCTGAGAAGCAAAAAACATCCCCATACTCTTTTAAAGTCACTATGATGGCTCTCACACTGTCTAAGGAGTGTGTTATTCACTATCTAGTCTCAATAGCAGCTCCAGCACTGGTCTCTCAATGAGGTCATTACATTACAATCTGCCAGTAATTTAATGGATCAAACTAGTGGTCTGAGATTTGAGCCTATTACATACAAATTCTGTTCACTTTTTATTACTGAACAATTTTTAAAGATTTTTCTGTTAGCTATTATAGCTGCATCGCTCTGGGGGTTGATGATTCTAGGCTTGTTTTACAAGCCACCACTTGGGTCAAGATAGATAACTGAAAAAATCCACCTGCTAAGGATTTTTTTTTTTTGGCTAAATATACAAGAAGATGACATAGATTTTTTATAACTTCAGTTTTTAACCATTATGCATGCACATGTGGATCTTTTGCAGAGGTCTTTCCTGTTCATGTGACATAAAAAATAAAATAAATTAAAAAAAACAAACCAAGACACAAGTGGAATACACACCATATTATTAAAGATGATCAAATGTGCAATAAACCATTCTGCTGTTCATTGTTTGTGTCATGTTTCCCGAGGCACTGTCCCGGAGAGAGACAGAAGAAATGTACTTTGTATTGATATGGACATAAGAGTGTTTGTGTAAGGTACAGTATTTAATTCACTCTTCTTTTTTTCTTTTTTTTTCTGCAAATATGAAAGTTGTCATGAACACTGTTAGTGACACTGTTATGTTTGTCTGGCAGAGAACATAATACACAGCAGCAGGCAAAAGCAAACAGTGGACAGATGATGCAGCTTTTCTGTCTGTTGCCTCGACTCCTCTTCAAATTCAGATCAGACTCATTCTCTATCGTCCTTCATAGAGGAAATTTGTTTTCACAGCCTTTCACAGTTAAACATTTAAGACAGCTAAAACTCAAACAGGATATAAACAACACAAACATCACAACACTACAATACAATTGTGTAACCGCTCGCCCAGGCTGTTTAAAGCCGTAACTGCTGAGGGCACAAAATTTGTGTGCGTGTGTGTGTATGTGTGTGTGTGTCACACTTCAGCACAGGCAGCAGAGGCAATACATCTGTAAATAATTCGAGTGTGCTTGGGTTAGACTCCACACTCCAGCTCCAGTCTTTTTTTTTATTTTTTAACACTCTGCCCCTCTCACCTGCCATTTTCCCATCTAGCCAACACATGTCCCCTCACTTTCCACACTCACCTGAATACCTGTTCACCATTTCTACTCATTAGAATGCCTATCTCACTAACACAACTGCTTACATTTTTCCTGACTGCTTTCCTGCATTGAAAAACCTTTTGTCACCAGACTTCATCAGCTCCTCTATTTTCTTTCTTGGTGATGTTCCTGAGGAATTCTCTTTGTTTGGATCTGTTGTGGTTTTGGCTTATGCCTCCGTTTCCCAGTGTTCTCTTGTGTTTTTCTCCCTCCATCTTGTGTCTATCTTTCCCCTGTTTTGTCTGCTTTTGTGAGTGAGCAGGCGTGGCCTCTGTCCACCATCACCTGCATGCATCAGCGACGCTCTCCACCCAGGCCACACACCTGATCCTCATTCTTCATCAGCTGCAGTATTTAAAGTCCAACCCTCATCCACTCTTCACTAGATTATCGTCTCACATGTTGTGGTAGATATGTGACTGTGCCTCTAAAACCTCATTGTGATCCCTTTAGCTCTAGTGTTTGTCCTTGCCTTAACTGTTTGTCTCACATTTATTCTCTGTGTGCCTCAGGACTGCTTTCTGGACCATTATCATTCTCACCTGCCTGCCTGCTAACTTCCATCAACTCATCTTCATCCTGCTGCCATTTGGATAAACTGTTTAACCTCATCAGAGCTTGTGTGTCTGTGTTTGCACCTGGGTTTCCTAGTGTTTGCCACAGAATCACCTAGATTGGCCAAGTTTAGTTTCCTGCTTACCTTTCCACTTACCCTCTGTTAATTCACCCATCAGCTTGTGCGCCACTTTGTTTCATTAAAGTGTCTTCTCTGTCTTTGCTGCATTGTGTCGGCATTTGGGTCCAGCCTGCTTTTTCCTATTACTACTGAGTCACAAGCTGCCCTACAGTACATGCTGTGCATCTAAATGGTTAAGCAGCTAATAGTTGCTATACTTTCAATCTGAGTCACATAATAAAACAATTTTTACCTTAATGAGAGTTTGTCCAATGCATCATAACTTTCTGTATGCTGGTCCCTCATCACATGCAGTCAAAGTTCCCCACTGTTTGCTCATATACAAGAAAAGCAACAATTTACCCTTACAGAAACCTGCAAAAGATCTGACTGGTTGATTTATATCCTCTGTAACACAAGGACATGATGTCTTTGATGGATTCAGTGAATTTTAATTCAACCCAAAGGGGACAACACCCAACATGCCTTTTACATTTTGTTAACCATGAAGGAAAGACTCAGACACATCAGCTCTGTTTGGAGCATCACCAGAATTCAGTAAAATGATTATAATCACAAAAGTTCCATTACATCAGTTTATTGTATGTTTTTTTAAACTGTTTGTTTTTAAAAGCAAAGACCTTCATACACAATAGAGACAATGCATGCCACCAGCAGTCACTAACATGATCAATATACAGTAAATACAAAGACCACACAGCAAATCTTTTCTCAGAACCAAAACCATGTGACATTATTGTTAGAAACACACAGTCATTATCTACTCACCCTCATGCCGATGGAAGTTTTTATGTCTCCGCGCTGGCGATAGCCAGGGCCAGAGGTTGTCCGTACATCACATTCTTGTTAACGGGATTATTTTCAAACTTTGCACAATATCCCCTCTGACTTAAAGATGAAACAATTAGAGTTTGGAGGTCACAAGTCAAAGGTCAAGGTTACTGTGGCCTCATGTTCATCCATTGCTTGTGAAGTCAGTATCTCAGGAAACATTTTGGAGGTCAAAGGTCAAGGTCACTGTGACCTTACATATTGTGAGGTTGCAGTAATCTTACCTTCTTTAAAGCATTGTCTTCTACCAAAAAAATCTTTTTTTGTCTTTTTTAAGCATGTGAACACATACACATGGCCCAGGCCTTCTTCTTGAACCACCACTGTACTTTCACTGTCCAGCAGTTATAACTGCTGGGCGGTAGTTCCAGTTTAATCCCCAAAACACTGCTGAAGCTTCACAGGGAAAAGACATTGCATTCATCTCCCAAACAACTGAAGTGAATGGATTCAGGATTCAAATATAAAAGAACACATAATAAAAACATAAAAGGCCTCCATACTGTTCCTCTGGAATAAAAAACGTCCCCTGACCTTCCATCAGCATGACGGTGAGCAGATAATGAATAAATTTTCATTGTTCTGTTAACCATCCTTTTAAAGACTGTCTCTAACCAAAAATGGCTGACTAAGTGATTTTTGCACAGATCTGAGTGTGCACATGATCCTTTGACTCAGTTTGATAGTTTTTAGCTCCAGCACTGTATTCTTTTTCTCTCTTTTCAAATATTGAAATTAAAACTTTTTTATGCTGACAGTAAGATACCAGACAAATCTCTCTTTAATCCCTCGGGTAAAAGTGTTATGTTAATTAATGCCTCATGACTGAATTGAGATCAAAATGTAATATTTCTGTTCTCATTTGTTTTGTTTTTTCAGATGTCTAACTTTGTTGGTTGTCTTTTAATTAATCCATGCTTGTCTGTCTTGAACAGTTCACATCTGTTTCAGTTTCTATGTAACAGTGTTTCACTGACTGCAGAAAAAACTGTCAGTCCAAGCTGAGAAAAGTCACCCTAAGTCATCATGCAATCAAGTTTAGTATTATTCTTTACTGAGGCAGTACTGAGGCAGTGAGTACAATGTATAGCATAGTGCATAATGGAAAGTCAATAAGATAAACAGCTACTTGGCGGCAGCGAGCAAAGATCTAATGTTGCACAGCAAACAAAAAGTCATGTGCTTTGCACTGTCAAATTACATCGATGGTAGATATGTTTTATGATGCATTTCCTGCACATGCACAGGCCAAACGCAGATGACTGAACATTATTCAATAAAGCAATGCAAGCATATATTTAAAACGTAGCTTTGGTATCTGTGGACCATCAAGCCCCCACAAGTTTATTGTTGCTTCCTGGGGACAAAAAGAGAGCAAAGCAAACAAATCCTCGGGGAAACTGAACAGTTTACAGCAATGACTCTGCAAGCATGCTGCACTAAGTGAGGCTGTTGAAATGGCCTCAGATATACAGTATTAGCAAGGAGAGGTGTTTACAGTATGTGGACAAAAACTGACACATTATTATTGGCAAACACACCACAGCAAACGACAAGCGGAGTGGAAACTTATATGCTCAGTAACTGCACATTTGTTGGACATCCATCAAGTTCAAGTCACATTAACATCTGTAGCCTCTGGGTACAATACAAACAGTACCACTATACAATACAACCACCAAGATACAGTTATACAGAAGTCACAGTGGAAATAATCACAAAGACATTGTCAGGATGCAGAACACTGATTATATGGAGAAAGCTACAGCTTGTCCAGCCTGCACACAGTGAGCAGCGCTTCTCCTCTCTAAAGCTCTGTAGATACTCATGGACCATCTTGATATTTGTCTCTTTTTAAAAGAGAATCATCACTTATTTAACTCATGAACATTATCTCTTGATAAATGACATGAAAATCTATCAACTACCATAAATCCACAACAAACTTCAAAATAAATACTTTTTTAAACCATTGGAGGATTGTGCACCCCAATCACATTGGTATTCCCAATAAACTCCACCTCTCAGTGTTTCACTCACTGGACGATAGAGGGACAGAAAAGCAGTCAGTCATTTCTACAGCACATCTGATTGAATGGTGTGCCAGCGCGCTGTCTCTGTTTGCCCCCGAATGCACATTTCCTTCCAGTGGCCCTGACCCTCCTCTGAGGCATCGCTGCCAATCAACACGCGACCCAGAATACTGCTCTTAGTGTAAAGGCGGCCCTGTAGATACATGGGGATGTTAAATTTTAAAAGACAGACTGAAGAAATAAATTCAAAATATGCAGTTACCAACATCTCTGCATTTTGACATAAAACTATGTGCTGCTGTTCAATATGTAATGCATAAAACAGGCCTTGCCAGATAACTTAGAACTTCCTACCTGCATTACAATAAACTCAAGGACCAATGGTATCTGAGTGATGTCACCAGGGGGCAGGTCAAACAGGAATGGAGCATTCCAGACAGGGTTTGGACCACTGACCCCTTTGGTCTCCTTGGTACCAATTATCTTCCCATCCTGACGCAGATTGATGACAACATAGTGGTCTGTGGAAGACAAAATTACATCAACAGTCATTACTTTTATTTTATCTATGTCTTTTTTTTGTTGGTATCACATATTAATGTTTCTTTCTTTGACAGTAAACAAATAAGTGTTCTTATCTGTACTGGTGTCAATCACAGCCTGTGCCTTTAAAAGGGGGACCACTGGTTTGTGGTCTACCATTTTGGATCCTCAGCTTTAGCATTTGATCATTGCAACATTTTTTTAAAATCAGAAGTGACCATATTTGGGCGACGGAATGAAGCTGGGGATGATAAATATTGCTAGCGATCACGGTGTGGCACAGAGACAGCTAGTGGCTGCTGTCACTCAAAGCGGCCACACTTTAATTATTCGTAACTTCAAGAACTAATATAATTTCTGTGAAATGACAAATGAGCTGCAGAAACCAAAACTTTTTTTTTTCTTTTTTTTTTAAATCAGACTGTAAACATGAGCAAGTCTCAAGTGGCCATCTAAGGAACTTCAGTTTTGGGCACTTAAGTCTTTTTTTTAAGCCCAGCAGGTTGCTGCTTAATAAATGAATGTACACTCACTGTGACTGTATTGTTGCTTTATCTTCACATGGAACAGTGTACACATGTTAATCTATATCCTCATACCTCTCTCACTGTTACAAATCAGCATCATAACTTACAAAACATTATTACCCTGTCAGTCCATCTGGGCATGCAAATTGGATTTACGAAATTTAAAATGAAATATGTCATTGTTACACAAGAATCTTGCATCTGTAGAAAGCACATATCCTAAAGGATTTCAGCAAATATTTAATCTTGAAACTCATAAATAACACCTAATTGCTCACGAAGTTAAAGTGTGGCAAACCAAAAGATCAAAGTTGTTTTCCTCTTACTGAATTTCCTGCTTCCTCTCGTCACCAGCACCGTAAAAGCAAAGCTTTAAATAAGATGCAGTGACATACAGTGTCACACAGACAAGAGAGGAAATGACACCCAGCTGATCAGTTCCTAATCTGATTAAACTACAAGACAATCAGGGATCCGGTCTGTCTGACTGCTGCTGAGGCAGTGGAGAAGATTACAGATGGAGGCTGCAACCTAATGAGCTGTTTACATGTCAGCCAGTGTGTTCATGTGCGTTGCAGCCTACAGTGTGAGCATACTCACACTATTTACAAAATGCAAAGTAATATCCACCCACTGGTGGACGCTGCTACACTTCAACTGCTTGCCATGAATTGATCAAGAGTCCATATTCTTGTAATCAAGTTTAGGAGAGGTTTTTTTTTGGTGTTGAACATATTAAGTTAAATATCTCTTGAGCACAGGCTGCGTTTGATTGGCTGCCTGGACGAGGTGGAAGAAAATGCATGGAAAGAAAAGGGTAAATATCTCACCAGACCTCAGAAAATACCTTTCATTAACTATAAAACTTAGAATTTCTGCTCTATTATTAAAAGTATGTTTTTTTAAAGCCCCATTGTGTCTCATACAGATGCACAGGCTGCTCTCTGATGTATTTTGCTTTAGCTTGTTTGTAAAAGGCACTGCCAAACAACCGACTTTTTCAACAATTTTTCAGATATGATATAAGAGTTGTTTGGAAATAAATCCTGCTGTTAGGCACATTACATCAGAAATGCTAATGAGGGACATGACACAAGGCAATGACAGATAACATATTTCATTCTTTGGGTGGGAGGATGTTCTTTTTACCAGGAGCTCCAGGGATCCGTGTGAGCTTGGCCAGATTCTCAGCCTTTCGGACCATCACCTTGATGCGCTGGGCCAGTGTCTGGTACTGCAGTAGGATAAACAGCTGACCCAAAGCCCGTGGCACACACACCGAGCTCTTCCTGTGACCCAACGCTTCCTGTGAGCTCACACTCTTCAGGTGGGCGGGAGGGTAAAGCCAAGAGATAAAGAGAAAAATGTGAGAGATTTAGCCACAGGAGGAAAAAAATGTTTTCTTTCACACAGCAGATGTTCCCTTCATCTTTTGGGAGGTTGGAAATTAAATGGAACCAAGTCAACAAAGAGAATAGGACAAATTCAGGAAAAACCCATGCATCAGTAAGCTTTTATAGAGTTCTGTTTGTGAATGAGTCGACAAATGCCTCAGTTCCAGTTCAAAGGGGTTTGCTGTAATTGGCTGCTTGTCAAAGTAAACGAACCGCCAAGAGTTTCGTTCTGAATCAGTTTTTCTTCATCTGAAGGAAAAGTCTAGAATGTAATCAGTTTTTTTTTTTCAAAAGGCATCTTGGATTGACTTCAATCCTATTTTGAATTAATTAAAGCTAATCAGCAATATTGTTCATATGCAACTGTCAGCTCTTAGCATGTTGCCAATTTGACCAATGATCCTAAAATAATACAGACGTCATACACTTAATGTGTAAGTGTGATGGCAATTTCCATCTGATTTCATGTCAGATCACATTAGTTTGCATTGTTTGGGATCCAGTGAGTCACAGTCTGCTGTCAGCTGGCTGAAATTTAGCCCGCCGGCAGCTTTCTGAGGCCAGGCAGCAGAGTGTGAAGGTGATTTCACCCAACAAGTAAGTTTTTGGTTCACTGCCCCTGTTTGTCACCGGCTCTTCGCCTCAGAAAGCATCACTCACACTTACACTGCCTTTAAAAAAGGAGAAAAGTCATTCTGCGAACACACGTTGCCGAACATACCTTAAAGCTACAGCGAGAGATTTGTTTTTCAGGGGAGTAAAGTTTTCTGACCTTTCATCAAACTTGAGTTTCCAGCTGACACTGGTCATTTCAGAGCCTGCTGGCTAAACTTAGAAAAGTTTCAGCATAAGTTTTGGTCTGTCAAATAAGCTCAATATCTGTTCATGTAATAATTACCAGGATCATTTGAGAGGCAGGCCCTGCTGGCGATATAAAAAAGGAGGTATTTCAATTCATGATAAATATTTATGACCCCAAGTATTTTATTTTCATACATCACACTGTCCATGTTTCATTAACTGCTGTGAACTACAAAAGGCAAAATGTTTTTATTGCAAAGACTCAAGAAATATCTGTATCATCTGTGTAAGAAATGTGTTTCAGCTTTAAAAACTGTGGTTCATCCATCCTCAGCAGCGGCCCAGGTTCGATCCCACTCTGTGGCCCTTTGCTGTTGTCCGTAACTTTCTCTCCCCCATTTCCTGTCAAATTCTTCAGCTGTCCTATCTAAAATAAAGGTGCAAAAGCCAAAAAATATCTTAAAAAACAACTAGCAATGAGGCTGCCCTGAAAAGTTGCCTGTATTCATGTATCCTATTCATCCTCAAAATGTATCTTTGCTTCAAAAATACCAACAATAATTACTTTGTTTAAGAAATCAGTAAGGACATTCTTTATGTCCACTGAAAAATGTAGATAAAACATTGGTTAATGTAATTTTTGTGGCTCTTTTTTACAGTGATTTTACAGATGTCTGTTACTATTTGGTAACTCTGCTCACACTAGAAATCTTGGGTTACATAAGAGACCCTAACAGACTGATTATGAGTCATTCAGTGATCTCCAAAGCATGGAAGCCCCAGAGGAGAGGGGTAAAGGAATATAAGACAAACAAACTTCTTCCTGTGATTTCACCATTATTTATGAAGGAATGATTGACTAAACATCCACACACTATCTGCAGAGACTTCTCATTTATACACATTCACACCAGCTGCTCAGCGCACCAGGATAGTCTTTCTGCCCCGTTATGTGCTTTACATAGTAAAAAATCCTTTACCAAATTTTGTCTACCAGAATTCCTCAAGAAGCAAATGTTTCAGTCAAAGAGTTCAGGTCCCTGCCACCTGCTGATGATACAGTAAACTACAGGGTTAAAGTTTACCATTACAAAACAAATATACTATCACTTTAATCAGTATGGATGCAATGTCATGTCCATCCACCGCTGGTCGCATTGCATTGCAGCTGAACAGTGCTGCTAAAGGAAAATATTCTGTGCCATCGTTAATTTACTACAGCATATTGTTTTCCTATCAGATAACTTCCTGTCCACTTCCCATTAAGTGTAAGTGAGTTTGTACCTCTAACATTGTCCAAGTATTACCGCCTTAGTGATTGAAATCTCCAGGGTTTTGTTGTTTTTTTTTTTAATTTAATTAGAGATTAAATGCGATTATTTTCCTAATTTGTGATACCAAAAAATAACCATATACATACAGCAGCAGTGTTCGGTGTGTGTATGCGAAGCACCAAACTTGGCACCACACAGGATTTTCAACCAGCCTTACGTCTGCTGTTAGGTTTAGACAAGAAGAAGCTTTGATTTAGTTTAGTGCTAGAGACATGGTCTGGTTTTGATTATTTTTTTTAATTAGCATGTCGTGTGTCATAATACTTTTTAAATTAAATCAATACGTGAAACTTAAATGACACTGTGCTCTCTACAAGTGCAGATTTTGGCTCAAGATTGGATTTTGGGCATAAAACAAATGAAATATGTTGTGAATATGTGAGTGAGCAGAGTCAGAGTAATTTAACCATCAGTGCAGTCAAAAACAGGTTGTGTACATGACTAGGTGCACTCCAACAAGGCATGTCAGAATAAACAAATTAAAGATAGATAATGTTTATTTTGAATATGCCTTGTTGGAGTGCACTTGTTCAAGTAAACACCCACTTTTTTGACTGCACTGCATAGTTAACTAACTCTGATTACCAGGCAGCTGACCTCAGCCTTTAAATATCTGTAAGCAGCTAATTACTTGCTTTTAAATGACCTGATGAAGACTGTAACTTGAAACGCATTGGCGCTACACCCACTTACTGAAGGGTTTTTAAGCTTTTGCAAAGCAGTGGGCCTTGGATTTTTCCTGGTTGTGACTTATTGATCACAAAGCAAAGCAGAGGTCTGACCTTTTCCTTTTATTTGGTTTCATGATTGTTAGTAATGTTGAGTATCTCCAAACTCCAACTCGACAGCCAGTGACTTTTATCTCTTTTAACCTTGTGTTCCAGTGGAACCCAGAAACTGTGCGGTTTTCTATAAACCACGTACAGGCATCTGCTTTCAGCCCACAAGCACAAATAAGCCAATTTGACACTAAAGCCAAGCATGAAATTATGTGGAACTGGGATAAAGCAGTGACTCAGGGTGAACGGTGAATGTGAAGCGGCCAAAAAGACCCAGAACTTTATCTCAATTACAACTCAGAGACCAAAAAAATAACACTAGTGGGCTCCCCATTATGCTGTTTTCTCTCTGTGTGTTTTTGTTTTTTTATAAGCTTAAGCAGCAATAGATCATGAAATGTTTGTTCTGGACAAAATATCACTCCCACTACTGCCTACTATACTACTGTGGTTTACAGATGAATCATTCTTTTGCATGCATTACGTTATATTCATTTGTAAGTTAATTGGTTAACGACAGAAAGCTAAAGGTTGAGGGTGATGCATAACTGTGAAAAAAAACAAACAAATAGGAATGCTGAACCGAACAATCAATAACAACACTGTCGTGATCAGTCATCTCTACTACGCACCAAATTAAAATTGCTGCGGCATTGTGCCCCCTATTGCCATGAGCTGTCAAAACAAATCAAGTAATGTAGATGAGTAATCATGAGTACTCCAGCTGGTCCCATTACACTGATTACAAAACCCTGTGTTTTACCATAAATCCGGGAAGTGCCCACATTAAAAGATGGAGTCGCAACCGCACAGCCTCCATATACACACCCACTCACTTTAAAGAATTATCTGTATTGCTTAGCAGCCTCACACTTTCAATGCAGCCTCCTTTACACCTGGGAGCTGATGTCACTGAAAAGGAAGCCCGTAATTGTGAGTGTGTGTGTATGTGTGGAGTTGAAGATGAGCCACACCTCAACATAAAAGGAGGGACTGAGTTAGTGCATCACACTCTGCTTTTCACAAAACTGTAAAACAGTATAACATCAACCTCCTCACCAGGCATTCTGCACATCTTTTTGACAAAAATCAGGGTGACTGAAACATGTCCAGTGAAACATCAGGACCCCCCTCCCTTCAAAAGCCTGTTATTAATGCCCTCTGGCAGTGTTTCAACACAGCAGCAAAGGGCATGGCGTGGGCGTGCTGCCAATTTTCTGCACTCTGCTTGTTTGCTCTGCAGTCCCTAACAACAATGTCACCATGACTAACAACAGTGGAAAACTGGCTAATGGGAGAACTGATTAGACGCCACATTCCTTCATGGATAAAACTTGATATGTGCTATTTATACTGTAGGCGAAGCGTGCGTTGTTACACTGTCCGTTCAATCAGAAGAAAATGCAGACTTTGTTAAAAGTTTTTAGAGAGAAATAAGGTAAAACATTCACTTCAAACAGGGAGAGCTGTTCAAAAGTGCAAACAGTCACTGGCGAAAATAGGAATTAAAAGCCCCACCACTCAGAAACACACAGTCGTACACACACTCCTTGTACAGAAAGCCCACAATGCACCCTGCTTTAATCTGCACTTAAGATCACGATACAACCGTCTGAAATACTGAAACACCTCACCGACCCCGCAAGAGGTCTTTGCTCCGCATGTGCTAGCACACTTTGTTCCTGTGAAGGTCTGACTTTAACTGACATTGACGATTTTGACAGAATCTGACAGGATCCGAAAGGAGCTGAGAACAAGCGCCATGACATTAGCAACACATGCTGCACTTTCAGCCAGCCAGTCATGCAACTCAACAGACCTGAGAGTCTCATCATGGTAGAAATTGCCTTTTAATGTAAGTAATAGTTTGACATTTTTGGAGATAAGCTTATTCACCTGCTCCAAAAAAAAAATTAGATAAGAAGATCCATATCAAACTTGTGGCTAGTCGTTTCATATGATGTTGCAGCCATCAAACAGTTAAGCTTAGCTTTGGATAAATATTGGGAAGAATGATTATTTCAGAGAGTTACAATGCGCAGTTAAGAAACAGTAACTCAATGCAAAACCACCAACAAGATATAACATGTTAGTTAACTGGGTTTCAGAAGTGCAGACTTTACACTATAAAAGTCTCCTCCTGTTTTTGGTCTCTGTGCTAAGCTAAGCTAACAGCTGCTGGGTGTA
>JAQFJA010000001.1:5394146-5411315 GCA_029874485.1 Naso brachycentron
CTGGGAGAGGGAGAGAAGCGGAAGAGGCTGCTGCTGTAGCTCGGACGCCGACCCTCACGCCGGTTACTGTCGATGGCGGCCTGAAGCTCACCTGGGGAGCTGAGGCCTTTCCTCTCGCACTCATATGGGTACAAGTATTTCATGTACCTACGAGGAAAACACACACAGACACACATATATTAACATGGCAAGTATCAGCATTATTTTAAGACTTCAAATCTTAAGCATATTTATTTTAGTATAGCCCAATACACACTTAAATATGACAAGCACATTATTCTGGCAGACAACTTCAATCAAAGAGCATTCATCTGTGCGTTCAAAATGTTTTTCCAGTTAATCACAACAATAATGAGTCCAGAGCTTGATATTGATTTTAGTTTATCTGAGAAATTTACCCTCCAGACTAAGAAAAAGTGACAGATGCCTATTACAAATACTATTAGCATGCAGTAAAAAAACAAAACAAAACAAAACAGGAAGTGGTTGAGTGAGGAGATATCTGATCGGATAGAAATGGTACAGGAAATCTTTTATCATGAAACGGCTTACTTTTTCTCCGAGACATATTGCTGAAAAAATGTGAGATAATACTGGAAAAACAAAATATTATTTAAATTGTAAATGACTGTCACCACTCTGCATATTGGTCTGGAGGACTGTTTATATTTTTTGATACTAGGTGAACAGATTGGACGCGAGGTTTTGCTGCTTTACATGACTTATGTTGATGAGTCAAAGGTTCCTCTTTTACTGCAAGGACAATCATGGACACTGTCGAATAACCCAGCTTCGGCACACCTCCTTTTTTTATTGTTATTATTATCATCATTTTTTTTATGAGATGTGAAGCATTTCAGCTCACAAGTGGTGATCCTGTCCGCTGTTCCCTTGTCTGTCTGTTCTATTTTTGTTATAAAAATAAAGTTTAAAAAAATGTTTTTCCAAACTAAGTAACCTTTAAAGTAGTGGTGGGGGAAAAATCGATTCTCAGATGCACCGCGTTTCCAACGTGGAAGACTCTGAATTGATTCAAAAATGTCCAATAATTGATAACCAAAATTTTAAATAACATGAAATAGGCTGAACGAAAAAGGCGGAAAACAGAACAGCGGCACGTAGAGTTTACGGGGAGCACAAAAAACAACAAACAAACAAACAAACAAACAAAAAAGAAGAAATAAACATGGATGACTGCGAGATCCCTTTGG
Source organism: Naso brachycentron (assembly GCA_029874485.1). Taxonomy (NCBI): domain Eukaryota; kingdom Metazoa; phylum Chordata; class Actinopteri; order Acanthuriformes; family Acanthuridae; genus Naso; species Naso brachycentron. Next base: position 5,395,358 of record JAQFJA010000001.1, read on the forward strand.
CTTCTACAAAGTAGATGGAAAGCAAACTGGACAAGAGCCATGCTATATGTAAGATGTGTCACACTAAGATCATATCAAGATGCATCATAGTCGTAGGCCCCTGAATCATATTCAAACTGAATCGTTAGGTGCCCAGAGATTCCCACTCCTACTTTAAAGTGACTAAAAATTGACATTCAAAATATAGTTGAGGTAGGAAATTACTACTGCAGTAAACAGATTTTTTCCCTGTGCATGTCTGTGCCGTGCGGACAAGCATTTTGACTGAAGGTGCAGTGAGAGGACAAGGTCTGTAGTCAGTTTTTCCATTAGGTGTGAATATGACAAAAATATCAAATAATTACCATTTGGCTGTAGACATAGATATGTTTGGTTTGTAAAAGGTACTGTTTTTTTGTCATGTCATTTTTATTCAATGTTTGGATTAGGGCTGCACAATTGATTGTAAAAAAATTACAATCTCGATTCAAACATAAAATGCGATTTCATTGCTGAATGATGGCCATTTACTTGCTCATATTTCCCTGTGCATTCGGATCACGCTGCATTCACGGGTTCACTGATTTATTTTACAACAATCCCAGATGCTTTTTTAGTCACAGTCACACGGTATAAAACAAAACATGCGATTAATTCAGCAATAACGCCAGAAATGAGAATGATTCAGCCATACAACTCAATAACCTCTCTCCTTTCTCTTCCTCATTTACAGGGCTCCGCTATCACTCACCGTTGCTACAGTAACCAGATGTGGCATCAGCAGTGTCAAGAGCAGACAAGCAGGAGGGAGGCAGAAGTCAGTTTATCTGATGGAGGTGGAGCCACATTTTACACACAAAAGAAAAAAATGAGCGCTGTTGAGGAAAATCCCAGTAGCGACAGTGAGAGTGACGACACACTCGTGTTTAAAAAAGTTGGACATTCCACCGTGTGGAACTCTTTCGGATCTAAACCTGATAACAACTAATAATGCTTTGGCATCGTCGCGGCACTGCAAGGCAACTTTATGAATCTCAGTAACCACCTCCAACGTCACCACAAACTCCAGTGTGAGTTAGCAATGGACAAGGGAACCACATCAAAAAATCCCAGCTGCCAGACAAGAGAGTTTTAAGTTTAAGTTCAGCGTTTTATTGTAAGTTATGCCTGTTGAAAGCCCTGTGTAGACAGCACTTCTTTAAAATTACTTTGGTGCAATTTTTATTTTTTATTTTTTTGTGATGTTTAAAAATGAGAATCGTGTGACAGAATGGTGATCTGAATTCTCAGGGAGAAAAATCATGATTCACATTTTAGCGAGAATCGTGCAGCCCTACTTTGGATTGACTTCTGGAGCAAAGAACGCTTCGCTACAGAAGATCGTCTTCCCCAGCCTGACTGTCACAGGGATTCTGTCTGAAGCCCTTTCTGCACATTCAAACAATGTAAAAAAAACCCAGTTTGGACGCTGGTTCCCCGCATGCACATGAGTCATGACATTACTGAAAATTTGACATGCTGAGTATACTTGAATGACATCACAAGGGCTCTACAAGTATGCACGCTCAAAGCTCTGGTATTTCCATGAGAACGTACAGTATTGTGCATGCTGGCTGCATAATGGTGGAATAGATGCACTGAAGATCAATAAGAGGCTAAGAGCAGTGTCCATTAGATAGAGCAAGGGGAGAATTGCTACACAACATTAAAAATACATAAAGGTTCATTAGGGCACCTTGCTAGTGGACAGGATGGAGAGGTGTTACATCTACTGACGGATTTCCATCAACAGAGCGGGAGAGTTTTAGTCGAGGCTCAGTGTTCAAGCTGTCATTCAAACCCCACCTTAGTCATTGTGAACTCTGACCTAAATAAAATCAATAAATCTATGGGAATCAATGGGCTCTATGTGTGATGTAATGGCCACAGGGATTGAAGGGAAAGAGGAATGGTGGCCTAGTGGAGGAAATAAACTTGCATGTGTATAAACACAGGCATGGGTTAATATTGACATCCTTACTCATATCACACACAAATCCACATCCTCTCAACACACAAACACACAAGCAGCATAAGGAAGGTGCTTGTTTTCTGCTGAAAAGTCGCACACTTGAGATTCTTTACTCAGTTCCAGTAAATTAACTCAGAGTTTACATAAGATGAAGATCAGACAGAGTGGGTATGCGGGTGTAAACAGTCAATTTATAGATTCTGCAGCCGATGCAATGAATTTTGTTGGCTGTTCTGTGACGCAGACACCGTACTCACTGTGTGCGCAGAGTGAAAGCTGCACTGGTGATGGAGGTAGGCAGGTTGAGTCCCTTTGTGATTTCTCTCCAGATCTTCTTGTTGATAACTTCCACCAGGCCTCCCTTTTCTGTCACCAGCTTGTACAGCATGTACAAATCCAGGACCTGCTTGGCCATGATTGGGATACGATTGACTGGGGTTCCTATGGAGGAGAGGAAACCATAAAAGAAATCAATATGGTGCAAATCATACATCCAAATCGGATTAGCTAAGTGACCTACAATGAATGCTTCACGGTGGATGTATTTATTGCAAAATGCGTTTGTGGATCCTATGTGCATGCATTTTTAAGATGGACAATCCCAACTGGGATGGGAGATGGAAAGGGAGAAATTCTCTTGTGTGCATTCCTGTTGAGACACTCCGGCACCTGACAAGGAAAACACATTTAAAGCTGCTACAGTGAAAATGACGACACTGGACGAATTCTACATTATGCATTAGTTAATTCACCGATCAATGCTGAAACCCAGGATCATTTTGCGACCTCTAGATGCTGATCTAAGCGCTGTCAGGATGCTGGACAAGGGTAGCAGGCCTATTGCCTGCACGCCTGTTAAATTTGGCTTGAAAACATATTAGCCCAGTTAAGGCAATCTGGCTTGACCTGGAAAAGGGGATTCGCAAGCAACACAAAGCAAAGCGGCTCTAGACTTTTGATACAGATGCATTAATCTTGTCAACAGCTTATCTGCAGTGAAGCTTGCAGGGAGCATGTGGGGAGGAGGCGGGGGGAGTGGTTCGCAGTATGCAACAGAATCAAAAAGTGCAATGTGCAACAGTGTAAGCATGGAGCGGGAGGCGGGGACTGTGGATTGTGACGACCTGATAATCCATGGGCAGTGGTGGGTGGGGGGCTTGTGGATAGGCCAGTATAATGAAGCTTATTTAGAGGATTGTACTAAGTAAATCCACACCCCTCTGCTGTTAGTGCTGTCGGGCCCAGCGCAAGGGAGTCGTACAGATTTGCCCTCGCAGCTAATGCCAGCCAATCCCTCAGCCCCTTCAGGCTGCTCTTAACCTGGAATCAGACTCATTAATGACTTTGTAAAATAGCAGTGTGATCAGGCCATGAAGATTAGCCCTGATTCATTTTCTTAAGTTAGCAACATGTCTTAAAGCCATGTGCAAGGGGCATAGGTGAACACATGGACCTACATAAGTGTGGAGATCAGGAGGTACGGCAGCACTAACAGGACTATGGCTCTGAACTGTTAATTGCACTGAATTTAACTGGTTATAATAGTGCTGCTGTAGGAAATAAAGCCTTTCTCTACTGTTGTGCTAACTATGAGTTCGTCTGTAAATAAAGCAAATAAATCAAAGGTAAGGTAAATGTAAAGCAAAGATAAAGCAGCTTTATTGCATAATCCAATGAATTGTACAAAGACAAATGCAAGACGTCAGGACTATAACCTATTAATGTAAGTGTCATGTGTGGGAAAACATGTTATTATGGAGAAGTGGTTCTCCACAGAGGTGCTGGGGAAAGCTACAAGGCTGCGAAACTGAACAGTAGCGGTTTGCCATGGCAGTCTTCTCAATCAGCATCAAGAAACATTGCAACAATGGGGTGTGAGTGAGGTTTTTGTGAGTTAAGGGTTAAAGAAAAAAGGAACCTGTGTTTATGTACCAAACCTTTAAACAGAGACAAGTAATTGCAGGCAGCCAAGATAAAACTTAAAAGGTAGAAATATGTGTAGAAATACAAAACGTACAAATGACTGGGGGAAAAAAAAAAAAATCCTTTCAAATTTAATACAACGTAATACAGCCTCCCTGCAAAAACCAACATTTGTTTACCTCCATTGATTTATTCAAAATACGTGTATGTGTTCACCTTGATATTGAAAATGAAAATGATTTTATTCGATTGAATTAGGAGGTGCTTGCTCACATAATGAAAGTAAAAACTACATGTTACCATCAAATAAAAAAATTAAAACTTGGAACAAATACAACTCTCATTTCCTCTCATCCTTTAAAATGAAAGTAACCACAGCACCACTACATACTCATGTGATTAATAAGGTTTATCTTGTTGGAGCTGCAAGAATACGCTGTTCCGGGAAAACAGCCATCTTATCTCCAGAGCCAATTAACAATTGGCAAAGCAAGACAGCCTTTGCAAACATACCAGCTTCTTTTATAGATCATTTGGGTGAGCTTCTTACTGATTGAGGTGAGAGAAAGGCAACAATTATTCAGTATTTAATGTCTCCGATAAACGCCAGATTTTAATTTTAATTTTGTTTCGTTTTGTTTTTACATTAGTGGGTGGTAGCTAGTTTCAAACTGAACTCATTTAAAGACCACCTCCATTTTTACATGGATTTTTACATGGAATAGCATATCAATGATAGTAAAAAAACACTGGGTGGTGCTACGGTGAAAAAAAAGGTTGGAAGGCAACTTTGCAAGCTAAGTTTCCCAATATTTATAACAATGGCAAGCAAATTTTTGGTTGGAGAGCTGCAAATAAAGAAATGTTGAGCCTTCATGTTATGGCGAAGAATCTGCAAATCTGAGACAGAAAGCTGGGTCTGCAGTTAATATTTCCAAGAGCACTGGTTTCAAAATTTTACACAAAAACAAATGGGTTGTGCCACAATACTTACATAGAAGCCTGAAGCTTCTCTATACATTTATCCTGGACAAACAGCGAGTACAAGCAAACATGATGGTCGGCAGTAAGCTTATTGTTCTGGTGTTTTATCCATTGACTGTGTCCAACAAATCTGCTTTGTGCTAGATGTTAGCCAGTGTTAGCCTGTGAACTTACATGATGATTCAATGCTTTGCCTTGGCAATGTGATTAAATAATTTAAAGGACATTTGCTTCAAAACAGTTTAAAATTTAAAAAGGTTATTTTTTTCCTATAATTTGCAAATTGTTTCATTACAATCCTCACAGTCTGAAAAGCAGGTTAACCTTTTTCTGAGGGGAAAAAAAGGAAAAAAAAAAAAACCCAAAACACTGTATATGGCCGACCTTCCACTACATCTCTGGGCAGTAGCAACATTTCCAGAACACGCAGAGGATCAAAGCAACAGGAATGCTTTGCTGCCAGCGCCTCGTCAGTTATTTAATGCAGTGTTGGACATCAATCCTGCATCAAACAATTAGTACAACTAGAGGGGTCAGAGATCAGCCAGGGGTTATTGATGTGTGAATTAAACTGCAGGTCAGCAGGAAGCCATGTTTTCATACTGGCCCGGACATGAACAATGAGAGCACAACAAATGAGACACAACAGCACTGGCCCCATAGTGACAGGCCAGCAGTTAGGTGGGCTTTAATTCACGCCTTTGCTTTTATTCACTTCTTTATCAGTATCTGCTGTCAAATCAGATCAGATTTAATGTATTTACAAGGAACTATTTCAGGCCACATAACTCCACAAAGCCAGCAAAAAAACAAACAAACGGGACAAATATTGGACAATAAAGTTGAGTGTGTTGACTGTATGAGCATAAACCAAAATAAAATAGCCATCTGTACATCTTCTGTGAACAAAAGGTGGTTTTTAAACCTTAAAGAGCATTAATAAGTCAACACTTGACATCAGCCAGGTTTCAAATTTCAATATGGACCAATGCCATATGAAAGTGCAGGGAAAGCACCTTTGATAATAATGTAATGGACCAAAAATCACATTAGCAACACTTCGGCAGTTGGCCAAGTTTCCTAATTTTAGAGAGTAAACGTGCCGCTTGCCTTTGGTGTCCAACATCTGCTCCGTTTTCCAACCCTGGAGACATTTAGCTCTAACAGGCTTAATTAGGCCGGTCCAAGACCGCTCTTTTGATCACAGAGGCAAAACTACCCCAGAAAAGAGCACATGTTCACGGTCCCTAAACATGCACTGCATCCTGCTGTTCTGTTCTTATGTCAGCCTTTTGGCTTATTTGTCTTTAAAGAGAGATCCTGATGAGCAACGTTACCAGGCCACTTACTGGCTTTAGGCCATGCGGGCCTTAAGTACGCAACTGTTGAGTATTTCATCTCTCTGCAAAGCCCTGATTTGTCTACTGGACTTCTCTGAGCCAATCTGTAATTGGCTGCAGGCTTCACCTCCCATCATCCTTTGCCCTGGACTGATTTTCCCCCAGGGACAGGGCCATCAGGAGCCTAGTGATTAATGGCACCAGGGGTCAGAGGTCACTCTGGTGGGAAGTGCCACGGCTGAGGGCCCCTGAACCACTCCCTAAGTCCTTCCTCCAGCTTCCACATTGAACACAAGCGCCACACGGCTAGTCTTCAAACGGCTAGACTTCAAATGATAAGGGACAGAGATAGAGTCAGACAGCGGGTAAAAAAGGTACAGGCAAGTAAAGGCCTCTCAGCGATAATACATTAGCCAAGGGTTTGATATTACTGATATAGCTGATTGGGCAGGTAATCTGTAACTTTATATTTGATAAGTTTCATGCCTGTAATGATTTAAAAAAAATGGTGGAAATCATGTACAGCATTTTCACTACTGGGAAAGAATTTTCTTCATAGACGCTCAACAGAATGACAAAGAAATGCGAACTCATTTATGCAGTAAAACATGTAATCAAGTCAAAGGTCTTTTAGCCTTTTGTTCAGAGACTGGAGACATCGATCACACTACACTCAACTTGTAACAATCACTAATACTGGCCCCATGCATTGGGTAAAACCAAACAGACTGTGACCTTCTGTCCATCTGAATTAAACATTAACAATTCCCACCTCACATCCAGTTTTCTATCTCAATGTGGGGACAGAAAAGGAACAAGGTCATTTTATCTGACCCCTGACCTATTTTTAGTAGAAAACAGCTGTTCACATTAAAGGACCTCTATAATAAATCAATCGGGTGCCCCTGACGCCAGTAGTGGTAAATTACATATCGCTGACTTCACATGGTGGGCATTTTTTAAATAATTAAGTGACAGAGTCATAGCCTTCCAGCAGACAACACACAGGAAATGATTTTTTTTTTTCTTGAACAAGCATTGGTGTGTGGTTTCTCTACAATCTGCATTAAAAAAGAGCGACAGAGGTAAACAAGGAATACAAGGAATTATCACATGATATCACAGTCTTTGGTTGCTTTCTGCTGATCAATTTAAAGTTCATTGTGTTCGATTATTTTAACGTTTTGGATTCAGACATAGTGATATGAACGCTGATGCGAGGAGAGCATATGACAGAAAAACACTGAAAAGAGCAGAGCGGAGAAAAAAAGAGAGAGATAAGCAGCAGAGATAAATAAAAAGATAAACCATGAGAAAGAGAAAAACCAAGGAATGAGGAGAAAGACCGTTTCTGCAGCCTTTAGGAGGGAAGGAAGGAAGGAAGTAAGAAAGCATAGAAAATAGGAAGGAAAAAAGGAAAGGGGGAGGTGTAGTAGCTAGCCAGCTGGAGAAAGACTGGATTACTGCTGTAAGGAAGGTGTCAGCCAACACAAACAGCCTCTGGCCTCATGGCCACGTCTGAGTCCTTTCAGAGCACCCACTCCACAGACATCCACCCACACCTACCTCCTCCTCCCCCACCTCAAACACCATATCAACACACCAGATTAAACCCAAACAGGGTTACATCTGACTCTCTGCATGTCAGACCATTTCATCAGTTCAATTCAAATACAGCTATTCTGCTGTACTGGGAAGACTGTTCAGTTTTACACTCTAATTTCAAAGCTACTTTATATATTGAAGACCCTCATCAACACTTTTTGAACCGAAAAGTTAAAGGAAGATAAATTAATTGAAGGCATAAACTGCTTGAAGTGCTTCAATTAATGCTTTTCACCCACACTTCCAATTATAAATTTTCGCTAAGCATAATTTCGAGCTGTTTTTGTATGATTACATGCCTCATCATCTCCTTTAATATTCAATTTTTAGTGCAGCATCCTTAAAGAGAAAGATATTTAATACATAATGTATTATACTTTGCCAATTTGAATTCAGAGGCTAGAAAATGTAGCTTGACTTTAAGGTGGTATCAATGCAGAACAGCCCACATCCTTAATTAACACAGGACAGCGAGACACTGACAGAAGAGACATGTGTCTGGACTCCACATGCTAGGAGTTTACTTTATGTCGGGCAGCCCCTGGCTGTTTAGTTTATATGCTCATACTTAGGGGCAGCATATTGTCAGGATCCTGCTGTAGCTGGGGCATGTTTGTTTTATTTTTAATGCATGGCCAGGGACATAAAAGGTAAAAAAGCCTTGAGTGTATGGAATTTGCTATCTTTAGTACAGGCAGAGCCACCACTTGCATGACAGACCAATTCATATCAAGTGTTAAGATATGTACTCTCCACATAAGGAAAGTTAAATGTAACGTTACACTACAGATACATCGCTATTCTAAGCACGAAGCTAAAGCCACAGCTGGTAGAGACACAGACAGAGTAATAGAAAGAGAGGGACAGTTGTCTAATAAAGTCCATAATAGAATATATGGGTCAATAAGCTCTACAGCGTTGGTTGCATATGTTTCGTTCCTGTCATGTCAATAAGGTGACATTAACGTCACTTGACAATGGGAGAATGACAGTGAAACACACAAAGGGAGAAATGCCAAAACACAAAAGAGAATTTTTTAAAAACTGTTTTCACCATTAAAAAACCCCCCACACACAAATAGAAGGAAAATAAATTATGTTCCTTTCCCTGTGAGTTCGAACTATTTAAAAAAAAAAAGAAAAAAGAAAAAAGAAAATCCTTGGAACAAACAACATTTGGCCACATTTTTTTCCTTTCTAGAGAGACATAAAAATAATGTGCTACAAAAATACCATGTCACACAATGGCATGATGTGCCCACGGGACTCCTTAAAAAAATTTCTTCACATGACCAGATGTAGTTATAAAGGACGAAACAATGCAAGCTCTGTGATCACCTCAGCCTACTCTATATTAATACCCTGCACACACCTGTGTGAGAATGTAGAACAAAAATCTAAAATATTTTAGTTTGTTGAAAATGGGAAGTTGGATTGAATGACCAAGTATGGGCTTGTTTTCAGGGTTTCTTTCAACTTCACCATGTGAAATGAAAGATCTTTTAAAAACAAAATGCAGACAATATAACCAGTTAAAATTTTCACATTGTCGTATATTAAATTGAAATCCATAAACTCTAGTTTACACACACATGAAATGGATTTAATATGTCCTACTTCTGACCTAAACTGCCTCTATTTCTCTCTGTCTTAAAGAGGTTTCTTTTTCAATGTGTGATGCAACACGATTTTAAATTTAGGACTATTAAATTTCTGTAGTCAGAGCTGGACAAAAAGACTTGAGACGCCCTGATTTTATTTTTAAAGGGTGGAAAATAAGGCAAACTGGAAAGAAAAATACAAGCATACAACATGTGATCAGTTAATTTGCTGCACGTCAAGTATGAAGGTATTATACAGAATATACTATTATTTGCTCTGACAAATTTCCATATATGGTCTCATAACTATGTACAAGGAAATTATTTTTTTGCCTTATAAGCTTAGTAGATTTTTGTTGTTGGGACTTATCTTAGCTCAAATAAATATCAATATTTTTAGTTGTGTATATTTTTTAGTATCATGTTATGATCAATTTTAGAATTTATCAAAAGTCAGGCAAAAGTCATTTGAAATTCTGCAGAGAAGTCTAGTCATGGTTGCAGTTGTGCCCACAGTGAAAGGAAAAAAAAATCTAATATTTGTCAAAGGATAACAATAAATAAATAAAAAATAAAATACTAAATTAGATGACATGGTGCAAGCCAATGAGAATGCATCAAGCACCACCTCTGCGCAAAATACCAAGTTTTTAGAGGGTCCCAGGTGCCTTGAACACAAAGAAATAAAACAAAGAAAAGTACTGTGTGTTCTATATTTGTGCAAATGAGTGACAATGTAATTGTATAAATGTCCGACGAGCTCAAAAACACCTTCACTAGGTCTGACAAGACAATTTTTCATTATTCAAGGAAGATCAAACATCATTAGAATTTTCTTTTTTCTCTTCCTTCTAGTTTACCATCACAAAAAGAACAAATAGTAAAGAAAAAGAGAAAATGAAACATCAAATGATAGATATGTCACTTGAAGCTACATTTACTCAGGAAACAGTGAAAGTAACTTCTTAGTAAGAGTTATTGCAGCAGGCAGACAGCCAGTATATTCAAGAAGCTGTCTTCTGTTCAGTGTCAACTGCTTCAGCCTGTGGTGTAAAACATCACAAAACTGGCGATGCTCCAAACAACAGCCAGAAGTTGTAAATCACACTGGGTGCTGTTCACACACTGAGGGAGGTTGTCAGACTACAAATAATGACACTATTAGAACTTGAATTATCGATTAAAAGCTCTTCAGGTGCAATTTAGTGATAAATCTCCACATTGGCAAGACTTATACAGTTTTATACTATGTCGGAAGTGCTTCTGTTTAGTCCAGCCTTCATCTTTCGATAGTTAAGCCAGTAATGCATCTCTGAACAGAATTAGTGAGCCGAACATAAAGAGAGAACGAAAGGGAGTGAGAAACATGACTCCTTCTCTATGGGTCATGAAGATGGGTCACCTGTGAAATAGAGGGGGAGGGGATTGAAAAGGTTGGATGGCGCGAAAAGTGAGATGGCCTCTCCAACTGTAACCCAAAGCTCCTCGATCCCCTGAGACCAGGCAGATCAACTGACTAGACCCCAATCAACACCGACTGATATGGAGCTGACAGAGAGAGAGATGGATGGATGAATGAATGTAGGGAAGGATTTCACGTCTCTGCTACGTGGTTATTCGGGGATGCTGGTCTTTTGGTTTCTGAAAGAACTAAGAAAGAGGGGGAGTACAACTGACATGTACATACAGTAGCCAGGGAAAAGTTTGGTCTTTGATATGTTTTCCCAGATGTCTATTCGATATGAAGAGAACTGGTCACTTTACAGGAATTAAACATTTGTTTGACAGACCATTGTTTCATTGGATAAGGATCTCACAGCAAGGCCAGATGAGAACAGAAATGACTTTTCAATCGCTATAATAGCAGTTCTTTTGTGGCAGAATTTCATGGAAAAGTTATGGCTATAATTAAAGAAGTGAATGGACATTGATATCTGCCACTAATCTCTCTCTCAGAGGTGAAATTTATGCCCATCTGCTTTGTTTTGTACTTGACATAAGGGAAAAATGAGGGAAAAAATAAGAAATAGGAAAAAAACTATTTGTCTGTGTGTTTATGCATCAATCCATTGCCGCTTCAGGCTGTTTCTCCTGGTTACTCCACCCAACAGCCATATTTGAATGTAACCAAACACTATCTGGGAATGTTTGTCTTCCTCTAACATCTAGTTGACCAGTGAAATTGAGCAGGTGGCTGATGAATTTGCAATGTACTAGAAAGAGGCCAGTCCTTCGAGTGTACTACTGAATGAATGAATTAAGGTCTATTGTGTGTTACAAACCTAACACGAGGGGTTGATTTGACTTTAAGAAAATGTGCTTTTTCTTTCACTGTGGGCTGTATGTATCTACTCAAACAGCAGCAACAGTTGAAACCTGTTGCATTGCTCATGCATGAGACAGGCACTTTTTGTGCGAACAACATTTCTCCACCCTCGTTGCATAATTCTGGTACAGCTTGTTTTGTAGAAATTTGCTTTTCTACAAAACAAGCTACCTCAATAGTGCCTAAAGTAAACAAAACAGTTGGATGATTTCCGCAAAGAAGTTTCCCTGATCTTATTCATTATCCACCCTTCATCCAAGACTCCAACACTCCCTTACTTGTAGGAACTGGCTTTAAAGACCTGAAAGCACCACTGGAATCTAGAGAGTAAAAGTACACACATTCTGTACTTGAGCAGAAGTAAAGATACTTGTGTGATAATACTGACTCATCTTCTTTACTCAAGTAAAAGTAATAAAGTACAGGTTCTGAGATGTACTCAAAATATAAAAGTAAAAAGTATCCCTCCGAAGGACATTTCTGACCAAAGCCACAAGTAACTCAACCTCAGATTAATATAATGCAAAGACTATTAATCTTTAAGGTATAATCAGTAGGATTTACCTGAGCCGTTTCTACATGAAACAGAAAATTAGTTAATCGCTGAGTCTCTTTCCAGAATGTCTGCATTTTTGGGCTTGTAAAGCATCCTGAGGGCAGCCAAAAAGGCAAAGGCATTAAAACTGAAGTAACGAGTCAGATATTTGTGTTCAAATAAACTCAAAGTAAAAAGTTGTCAGGAAAATACATACTAAAGTACAGATACCTTAAAAATCTACTTAAGTACAGTAAAAAAGTAGTTGTACTTCGTTCCTTCCCAACTCTGGTGGAGTGAAAGTATGTTTTGCCAAAATTTACTTTATCAACATGCTCTGGATACAAGGGCGAAAAGCGGATGACAAAGATGTACAGTGTGTGGCTGCTGAAAGAAGGGAAGGTTCAATCTTTGTTGACATATGCAGTGGTTATAAACACTGATCATACAGGCCTGTATTGTTAGTTGCAGTCAGTTAGGAAAAGGTCAATAAAAGTTGTTTTCTATCCACAAGTTGAACTCTCAAGAAAACAAGGGAAAATATTTAAGGGTATACCAATAAACTAAATTTCAACATGCATTATTATTCTGAGTTTATTACCAAAATCTGCTTGCTCTATAAACATGCTGGAAGGCATCAAAATTGAAATTTTTTAGGTGGCCTTCTTAGGCAGCTGAAATGTGTTTTGCTGCTGTTCCCACCCACCAAATTCTGCTTCTCCAAACATGTGCTTGACGACCGCCATCTCCTGTAGTTAACACACTGACTATGAATAAGAGCCTCATACAACTTAAGAAAACCTAGACTATCCCTTCAAAAATCTAGTTTTTTTTTTGTTGCAGGGGATATTAAAACACTAAATATTAAACCTGCAGTAAGAGACATATTCTGAGCATAATGGCTAATGCTAAAAGGTTGGTCAAACATTGTTGATGACCTCTGCTCTATATTTACGTCTGACTGGAAGATCAAGTAAAGAAAAAGTAACCTCGTAGCTTGGCCTTGTAAATAACCATCTCTGATCTTTGCAGAAATGTCAAGAATGTATATGTCACAATAACATGACAATGGTATGTTGTACGCATAATAGAGGGAGGGGCTTTGACATCAGCTGCAAATTCCTTTGATAAAGCTGCAGAGGTCTGGCACTAAACTTTTTCCACATGAGTAGCTTGAAACTCAGGTTAAACAAATCTGAGGGTGACAGATAACTATGGTTAAAATATTAAGAAATAAAAAAACACAATGAGAAACAATGCAACCATGACGGAAGCTAAGAAAGTACATACATGAAAAAAAAAGATCTTTGCAGCCAGAATGAGGTCATCTGTGGCTCCACACTGGTGACAGTCCACTGGTCAGACTGGGTGTTGCTGGTTTACAGGATAAGTAGGTGGCAGTGATGTCTTTACTGGCAGGCGCAACATTGAGGGTGTACCCTCTCCCCTCTAGCAAGCTTAATAGCACAGCTAACAGCTTCGATCAATAGACACCTGGATTGACAGATAAAGCCATCAGCTGACGAGCCCCATTTGGGGCCCAGCACCACTGATCAATACGAGGGACATCAGCTGCTTTAAGATGGGGAGATAGACGGATATATTGAAAGCGGTGACGAGCTTTGGGGGGGAGGGGTCAGGGCATTCATCTTGGAAATTTTAACTCCCATCAATGCTAATTACTTTACGCTTTCCGAATCCATCTCGTTATAAATTTACTTTTCGGGGATTCATCTGATTCTCTTAATGTTAAATAGAAATATATATATTTATACTTAAAGAATAAGAATGAACCATCAGAAAAAGAAAAAAAACAACAACTAAATGAAAAGACACTTACCACTGCCTTTGTCATATCGTGTATACCAAACAACAAACCACATCTATGGAAATGCCATTAACAAAGAGGCAATAACATCTGGCGACTGCCTATTTTGTGTCCATTTCTTCCCTCAATTCAAGCGTCTTGTTTTCCATTAGGCCCCTTTGCACTCAGATCTCTGTTACTGTGTGGTTTATGCAACACTGCTGGGGAGCTGCTGGAAGTGAGCTCAGGGCTATTGTGCTGGTGTAGGGCTCCTCTGGGGGCTGTAATGTATTTCATATCATCCATCACAGGGGTGTGGAGGCCAGGAAACATTGCTTTAAGAGCACACACAGGACACAGATGGAGCTGCAAGACACGAAGATATCCAGAGATAGCAGAAGTTTGGGGTAGGTGTTGGAACGCCAGAGAGCTTCAAGTGGGAATAGCTTAAAAAAGTTTATTGTTTCATGTGAAAGGTGCAGGTGGTTTGATAGGAATGCAAGACTTAAAAAAAGAAAGAAAAAAAAAGAAAGCCAAACATGCATTTTAATGATAGTAGGCTTTGCTTGATTTATATAAATGTCTAGTCCTGGTTTAAATTATACAACTCACCTCAGTCTAAATCAAATAAATACTAAGAGTACGTCCATCCCTTGAGCACAGGTAAACCTCCAAATCTGAGGAAATTGTTAAGAGAAAGGTGACGTGACTTCAACAGCAGAGTATCTCAGTAGTGAGCCAGTGCAGATAAAGACGTCTGCAAAATATGCTGTCAGTCGTTGCAAAACCAAGACGGAAAACACGATAACATAATTAAACTCTTCCATTATCTTAATAAGTGAAAAGGCTAGCTGAGCTGAGTAGGATTATTTTGTTAAGGCAGATAAAACTTTTTTTTAAATAATGAACCTTGTAGTTTCTTCAGACTTAAGTCATTATCAAAATACTCTTAAATCAAGTGGTAGACTTGGCTAGTGGGTATTACATGTTGTATGCAGTGTGCTGGCACACACAGCTGCAGCAGACTTGAAGCAGATTTTACTTTTCATGTGACAAGAGTAAGAACAGTTGATGAACAAGATGATGGTGAGAATTCATCCGAGTGAAAAAGCACAAACACTTGCTGCTTTTTCATGCTTCACTACTTCCAGCAGTATTTCAAATTGATCTGCTGTCAATAAATGCTGAAAAGGACAGTTGTCTTTAAGATTCATTTTTGATAAACCACAGATGTATGTGCTAAACTCATTGATGCATTGCTTTTCTTGTGACTACTTCATCACAAAAGACAACTCATATTTTGCTGGGTAAATTCTTTTAATGCTTGATGTTTGCTGAGCATTAGCAGTACCTTAAAACAGTGCTCGACAGGTTAAGTCCAGTGTAATCAGTAACACTGGCATTGCCACGAGTTGATTAACTGGTGAAATATCTTCCTCACTGTGGCAACTCTAACGGGAGCATTTTTAAACTACATATATCAATTAACATTATTACTGAATATGAATGGAAAAAATATATATATTTTGATCACTTTTTTTTCTAAATCGCCCAACCCTACCATCACACATCACACTTCAATAGAGAAAAGCGTCAGCTGCTTTGCAGGCTATTTGTAAATATATTCCACTGAAGACAAAATGAGATGCAAGGGTGAATTGAGCAACCAGTGTTATTTTTACTCTGACCGATGACCTCTCGGGGAAGCATGAATCTGCTTGAGGCCTGCACTCGTCATCTTCCCTGCTCATTTACTTATGAGCTTGGTGATTACGAATCTCCCAGCTCTGCAGCTTAAGAGACTCAAATCCCTGTACAGTATGGTCGTAATTAAAGATGGACAGCAC